>JAYMFT010037295.1:0-15747 GCA_038088735.1 Panulirus argus | reverse complement strand
CGATCTGTAGTTACCAGTTAATTCAATTGATGAATAGGATCTACGTATCTCAGACCAGGTACTCTAGTACTGAAGAAGAACCTCTCTCTCACTTGGATGTGGTACTAGGCATGAACGTTGCCTGGTAACTCCAGCTTCCTATACCCTAAGACTACCATTGCAGCAGCTATAGTGTATTATCATTACTATTTGTAGAGTATACAGTAAAGACCAGCAGACAGACGAAGACCTCCCTGTTTTCCTACAGGCAGAATCTAAACCTCCAACCTCAAGGACAACGTTCTGTTAACCATAAATGAATAATTCATTCTTCCTTCTCTTGCTGGGAAAAAGGGCTTGGGCGGGGCCGATAACTTCCCTTCGCAATTTTAGTTTCACTTCATGACGTATAACGTGTAGGCCGAGAGATGAACATTCACCAAGGGGTAGGGGTACAGTCGGAAGACATTAGTTAAACCAATCATACAATTGAAACGTGATTGAGATGGACTCGCCCCTGCCTGCTGACGTCAGCAACGCGAGCGCCACAACACCGTGGTGTTCAGGTTGGGAACTACACCACAAGTCACGTACACTGGTTGATCATAGGGGCTGACGTAGCTGAATGATGAGAAATATTCTTGAGGTACATAAGTAAGGTAGAATGGTTCTTAAAAACTCGAGAATGCAGTAACCTCCCGATCGAGTGTTTTATTGCAGAATGTTAATTATGTCAGATGAACATTGTTGAGAAATGGTATTATTTGATAGAGAGAGGACCAGACGGTATATCAGTGACGTTAGTTAACCCAAAACCTTACCCATATTTAAGTCCAGGCCTACCCATGGGTATCCCGAGTTTATTACACTACTCTCCATTTCCAATGGGGATAGGACCGTGTAATATTCCATAAACCCATAAGCATGATTTTACGACCCTCAAGCACATCACGACCACGAAGCTCGTCGGTACGACCCGTAATTATAAGCACAGCGATACGACCCTCGGGTATGATGGCGAGAACTTTGACCTCACCCTTCAGGATGAAGTCAAGGTGGGGCGGTGTGTCGTCACATCCCAAGAGTTGGATGTACAGCCGTTCTCAGGCGGTTAAGTACACACACCGTGTTGTACAGCTGAGCACATCTGAGCCAGGAGAAGACCACGTGACCATAGAGAGGCTTTAAAGTCTTCAGTGCGCCGTAGACACAGACATATCCGTAAGAAAATATTTAAGTGTTTGTAATGTACGGATTGACAGACGTAAACAATTCGCTTGGGAGTACCACCGGAACCGGTTCCAGGGTCCCAACCCTCCCCAAGTTCCGGAGCCGGTAAAGCTGAGTTCACGTGAGATCTCGTTTAGTTTAGATCTGGGAAATGGGGTGTGGTGGGGGGGGGGGGGTAAGACTATGTCGTAGATATTTGATTGGGTTACGTTAAGGTTTCTCTAGGTTAGGCCGTAGGACCTAACCCTGAAAAGCAGTTGACCTTAGAACCCAATCTCATGGCCTAAGGAGCCAACTCAGTGACTAATAGCGTCGTTCATTTCAGTATTCACATCTCCAGTTCTTCTGTCGATAATCCCGTATCCAGACCTCCTCCTCCTCCGCCCTCATCTCTTCCCAGTGAACCTATTCCCATTCATGTATCTTATTCGCCCATGCTCTTCCCGAGTACGGTCCCCCAACTTCGTGTCCCCAAGGCGTGCGTACGGCCCACAAGGTTTGCCTCGTCAAGTCCCTAGGGAGTGTACCCCGGGGCTGCTAGTTCCGGTCCTTGCACGCCCATTTCTCATCTGTCTCAAAACCCAGACTTTTCCTTCCTGTTAGAAGTCCTTCCAGCTCCCATTTCCTTCTTTCTTATCATCAATACGGCTTTCGCATTTGCGGTCTGTTGGTGATCTTTCTTACATGGCTCACCTCTGGCCTTCTTCTTTCAGGGATTTTATTAAATGTTTTATCGTGGCCTTCGACGTCAAAGCATTGACAGAGTGTGGTATAAGTCTTTGCCTCTGACTTTCATTCCTTTTGTCTTTCTCTGTTCTCTAGAGAGCAGTGGTTCCTCTCGAGTTGGTCCATGGATGCAGTTGGTGATGTTGCGACTCTACCTTCTTATCCTATCCACAGTGGTGTCCCTCAGGGTTCTGTCCTGCCGTTATGTTACCTGCTTTCCTTGTACGGCGAAGCTGCTGCATCCTCCTTCCTTTCATCTTTCCTTCATTTAACATTTTTGCCTTTGAGAGGCAAGCCAACAAACACCTGAGGCACCTTAACTACTTACCTTCTTAACTCTTTCTCTCTCGCCCTGTTTTCTTTTTTTACCGAAGATAACCGTGACCGGTTCCACAGCTTGGGGAAATTGGGAACCGGTGCAGGAGACTCTGTATTTACAATTGTTAATTTTATGGTTTTAGGCTGAATACAGTGGGAGTAGTCTCCCCTCTGCCACCTTTGAGCAGCCTGGCAAAGGTAGTCTCCCCCTTGCCACCTAACAAGCTGGCAAAGGTAGTCTCCCCCGCCACCTACCAACTTGGCAAGGGGTAGGTAGTCCCCCCGTTACCCATGAGTAGCATGGCTGAGGTAGTCTCTCCTATACCCATGAGTAGCCTGGTAGAGGCAGTCTCCCCTGCTACCCATGAGTGATTTGGGAGATATAGTCTCCCAGACTATCCATGAGTAGCCAGATACTCTCCCCTCCTACTCATGGGTAGACAGGTAGATTAATTTTCCATTACTACCATCAAATAGCTTGGCAGAGGTAGTCACTCCTACTGCTGCCAATGAGAAGAAGCCTTGGCATATCCCTAGTCTGGGAAGGCATTGTTTTTATTCTTATATATTTTAAGACCTTTCATTTTGCGACTAAACTTTTTATATAGAAAAGTTGTTATATGTATGTATAAAGTGTATTGTTTGATCAACAATGTGTACTATTTATTTTTGCATTATATCTGTACCGAATCAGTAAAGTGATGAGTGATTTAATAAAAGTTTTTCTGTTTTTTCCTATAAAATAAAAAGAGAGAAGGGCGTTAGACCACGAGGAGAATAAATGGCGCCGTGCGCATTGTCATGTTTCTCAAATTGTTATAATTTATGGACGTCCTGTTCGTCTTGTTATATTTTAAACCTAATGCTCACTGTCGTTAATCATTGTCGAAGGCTTAGGAGTGTTATTTTCGCTATTTTTTGTCCCGTGATATTGATAAAATCAAGAGTAACTATGCAAAATGGCGACAGATAGTGTAGCAGACACTGCAATCTACAGTAATTTACAAGAGTTTTGGGAGGAGTTGACTTGACGATCATACGACCACCAGATGGCTGGAGCGTTATACAATTGTAATAGTGAATAAACCCCGCTTTCTTCTCTTATATTATCTTTGGTGATTGTTTAGATGGCCTTCAGAAACGGCGAAAGGGTTGTTGCAAAGAATGCAATAACTATTTGTGAAAGGCAGGGTGAGCTCTGTTGTGTGGTAATCTCGACAAGGAATGTTGCAGGGGCCAACTTATGAAACCTGCAGCAGCCAACATTATGTACAATGATGTAAGTAATTCGCATTAGACTGTCTCTTGTATCAGGATGTAAGGAGTGTTCTTTTTTCCTCAGTGCTGTTGTGTCTCTTCATTGTTATTGAAAGGAAGCTCACATCATTGATTTTTAACTAATTAACTATGGTAATTTGTCATTTGTGCTCCGCATCGCTATTAGCTTTCGATATTGAGTGCTTTTTTGTTCCGTAGTGCTAGAATATTGTCTGTAAAACACAGTACCAGTTGTAGGGCATATTATTACAATTTATTGAACGATATATATACAACGGAAAATTTGGGGGTAAGTTGTTTTCATATTTGTTCGCCGTTTCCAGCGTTAGTGAGGTAGCGCCAGGAACAGATTCAAGAAATAGTAACACATTGTAAGAATTGAGCAGAACCAATGAGAACCTCGCCACACTTCCCTAACGGACAAGATTTTTCTAAAATTCGGTATTCTGGTCGAATTATACCAATTACACCCAATGAAAGTATTGCCCCGATGCCGCCGGATGTCATACACGCTACACAGTGGTCGACGAGGAAAACATATTGATCATCTTTATGCAAATGGGTTATCATTTATAGTGCTCGACATATACGATCCCCAGCGGAAGGCAAATTTAACATTGGTATACTTTTGCAACCGCGTCTGCTGCTGGCCCAGTCAGTTTCTGACCATTATGGGGTGTGTTGATATTTTACAAGTGTATTACCTACTTTCACAATAATCAACTCCATTATTTTCCCGGATATTTCATAACCCTCATTACTATCGCTTTATAGGATATCGTTCAGTATACTGTTATAGATTTTATACCCTGCAACTGTTCTTGTATTCTATAAGTACTACGCAAGCATTGCAGATCAAAATGATGACACCTAAAGCTGTTATCGATATGGAATTAAATTGATAGATTACCCATCGCATTAATATCGTAGATTAAAATAGATATGTTTTAAATCACGCGTCACTGACTTTTAACACGGCTGTTCTTTTAAACACTGCTCTAGCATTACAGAACAGAATCATTCATACAGAAACTTCAGACTCTGTTAGGAGTGGATTGTACGGCAGATGCAAAGGGTAGGTATCGAACATACACTTGCAGAGCCTTAATCTGTGTCTGCAATATTTTTTTCTCTTTTATCCCTTCACTTCAGATTACCTTTGGGGGTATGTTTTTGTCTGTGCCATGTGGTCAGTATACAAAGAAAGAAAATAATATTATTAGGTTAATCACTGTGATCTAAGTTATTACATAATATATTCGCTGTTTTATGCTGGAAGGCGTGAAATCAATACAACGCGTAACGCACAAACTTCATAAACCTAGTGACAGGGTGAGGGATTCAGTGAAACTAGGAACTGGAGTATAGAGACAAAACTATTACATAAGTGAAATATAACTACAGTAAAAAAAGACAAACCTGACTTGTCTCTCGGTGTGTTGTTGCTACGGGGCCAGTTTTGGTGTCCTCAAATCTAATAGGTGGCGTCACATGGAACCTTGTGGCGTCACATCAGTGCAAAAAGGTCATGTGTTTACGGAATTATATTTGGGTATCATGTAACGAACAGAAACTTAGATAAATACAAACCTCTCTCTATAGGTAGCATTAGCATTCAATAAAGGCAAATAACTGCCTTACTTATCGCACTTTTCTATAAATATGGTCATCTGCTTTTTTGATAGTTGTGTGAGATACATATGTCCCTATTCCTTGTTGACCAGAGAAGCATATAAAAAAAAACAGACCAATTCCTGAGAGGTAAGCCCTAAGTAGTTTTAATTTCAACATTCTTGGTTCTCATGATCGATGCAATTCCTCAGTTGTATTAAACATGAAAAAGGATATTACGTTGAACTTGTTTGTTATTTGGTATTTTTATTTTTTCATTTAGATTCGTTGGTGAGCAATAGTAATTATCAAGAACTAAGGACCAAGATCCCAACTGGGGGCGTCCGTCCGCAACACGTTGTTGTTACGCCTGCCAACGGGAACAAGAAGCGTCCGGGACTAAACTCGCCAGCCGGTCCTCTCCTGACCAGCGGGTTGAGCTGGTAAGTGTCAAGATATTATTACATATATTTTCTTCTCACGTTTCATACGGCGTTTTGATAGAGTTTTTATTGTGAGTATAAGAATCTTACTCCCACATTTGTTCGTGGGTGCCGTCTATATCAGTAAGTAAATTGGCTATCCATGTGGTTTGGGGCCTTTGGTACACAAACACTCCGGTCAGGAGCCGGCTGCCGAATTACCTCCTTTTTGTACGTATTAACCTTCTCTTGGTAGCTACAGTCTCAAGGACTCTCAAACGAACCCTTCCCATTTTTTCTTTTCTTTTTTACTGCAGAAACCCGTCCCGCTAGTTCACAATCGAGGAAGGATTTATCGTCAGCTCGGGGTTTTACATAATGACGTGTGTTAATAATGCTGGATGATCAGATATACTGGAGGAAAAATAATGAAACAGGACACTGCATAATATTTATTGGTCGTTTGAAACATGGCTTAATTACCTCCTGCATACCAGGAAATTATAATGGCAGAAAGGCGCCAGAGATAAAGAAGAAAATATATGTATATTTCTTGAGATAGGCTACCCGGGACTACAACGAGCCCGAATGGTTATGTTATTAATAAGTTTATTATGGTAAGGTTGTGGCTGTGAAGTCATCCAAAGTGTAGTATCCTAGGCTTGTAGGACTGACTCCTATGACATGTAAGTTAGATTACCCCAAGTTGGTAAAAATGATAGCAATACATCAGTTGGAGGACCAGCAGTTGCTATGAGCTGTAATCTTTTACCCGTCCGTGTCCCATACTGCTCCTGGATCACAGGCTGACTAGACTAACCTCAAGGTGAGCCATGGCTCGGAGGCCGCTAGCAACTACAGAGGCCATAAAACAGAAACAACGTGGCGGACCGGTGTGTCTGTACTTATTATCCTCGTCATTACCCTAAAGCTCTGCAAGTTTATGAGCTTCTCTCGTTCTCTCGACAAAAGGAATTGTGGTGTGCGGATAAATATCTACAGTCCATTCGTCTTTTGTCAGTTTGTTTTCTGATATACTTCTGTGTGTATGATGTATCAGAATGATATGCATAGTGTATACCGTTCTGAGGGAAGATTCAAGCCGGAGTGGGTACTGCCTCAGCATTAGGTTCACACTAGACTTCAGCCCAGGCGCTGCCCATCGGGGTAAGTCAAGCACAACCCCGTTGGGCACGGGGGGAATGTTGTTGTTTGGGCTTGGGGGGAAGAATGGGGTGTCCGGAAGCGTTTGGGAAGGTGATAACCTCATGGTGATAGAGTAGAGAAGGCTGTTACTGTGGTCACATGAGTGTGGTGGGCTGGCGATAAAACACTTGCATCATCATCTAAGTAGCCTTCTGGAGCCAGTCTTCATTACTTGTTAGTGCTTTAATTATGGTTATAGGTAGGCATTATTATTAAGGCTTTCGGACCGGGCAACAGAGGAGGTGTAAGCGCTTGATGCATTAGCTTATGCAACTCAGGTGTACCTTCGCCTTGAAGGTTTGTTGTTGGTTATAATTATTTTATTATAATTAATAATAATAATATTAGTAGTAGTAGTAGTAGTAGTATTATCATTATTCTGTTGTCATGAATATGTTGACTTGTTGGTTCCTTACAGATTGGCAAGATCAACACGACAGTGAAGACTTGCTAGCTTTGTATTTCATTACTACGCCTCAAACGTTCCTCTGTACACGTTATCAACCACGTCGATTGACTGTAACCTAATCCACTTTTCTTCATTCACTGCTCCCACACCTCCCTCTTCACATCCAACCTTCTAACCAGACAATCTCACATGTTCTCCGAGCTCATTTTGCCTCGTAATTCTTTGCAAGTCGTAGTTATACACAGGTACATAGAACTTAACCTTTTCACCCTATTCATTCCTGCTGCGTTTTTTTTTTTTTTTTCTTCCTCATTCTCATTTTACTTCATTCAAGCTTTAGGATACAACAGAAGGGACTAAAACATTAAGGAACGCTCGGGTTTGTTTGTTTGTTTGTTTGTTTTCCTCTTTTTTTTCCTTCCTTCCCATTTCCGTATCCTAACCACAAAGCATATTGTTTAAATGCCTATAATTTGCACTCCGTTTTCTGTTCTCTCTAGTGGAGCTCTTTGTCAACATTGCTCTCGGGGTTGATCTTAATCGCTGTTCCTTTGTTCGTGTATAATTTCTTTCTTTTATCCACACAACTTTTCCTGCATCATGCTGTGTAATGAGCTTCTCCTGGCTCTGCTGACTCAACCGCCAATTTAACGTCAATGCATTATATCACTACCCGCGCCTCGGGCTGAAGCCTTGGTGTCGTCTGCCAATGGTAACGTATTTTGTCTGTCTTTGTGTGTGTGTGTATGTCTGTCTCTGTTACCGCGATAACTCAACAATAGATGATTTCATTCAGTTCAGACTTTGTACAGCGGGTGTTTTGTGTGTTAGTCTGTAAGAACAAATGTCAGAAAGCAGGTGTAGATCACAGTTAGATCCGTGAGCGTAGAAGGTTAAGGTTATATAGCACTGCCAGGTGGCCGCAGGCTGGGGGAAGTGGAGGTGCCACGAGCGTGAGTCAAACGTTATCAATACATCATGAGGGAAATGTGGGCGCGTTCCCTCTCCCTCTCTCTCTCTTTCTCTCACACACACACACACACCTGGATGTAGGTTATGCCAAATGTTGTGAACGTACGGCGAAAAGTAGGGAGCAGAGAGAGACATAAAGAGCATAGAGGGTGGTAATCGAGAGGCGTGGGGAGGGAAGAAGAGCCTATATAATTAGATGATAAAACAAGGTGAAAGATAGGTAAATAGAGAACTTTTGAGTGTAGGAGAAACCATGACGTTGACAAACGCTTCCCACAACGCGCTGTCGCTGTCAAGTGTGGTATTTGGAGCCCGCAGTAGACTCCCTAAGGCCATTGAGGCAGGATTGGGTGCAAAGCTGTCCTTCCCCAGGTACGTGGCTCGCCTCACGCCATGATCCGTCCCCCTCCCTCCGCACCCCCTCCCTCCGCACTTACTCCGTGTGGCTGATGGTTTCCCATCGCGTGCTTGTCGTACACGTTGCTGAACTTGCGGCTGATGGTAGTGTACAGCTGTCATTCGACCAGGGACTCAGACTAACACTTCTAGAAATCGAGTAGTTTGACCAATATTTGTACGGGAAATATTAGAGAATACCCGTAACGTACGAAATAAGCGCCAGAGAGCTTAATAAGCAATGCAGCGTTTAGGTTATCGTGTGAAACGAATCATCATTTCACAATGGATTCTTCCATCATTCCGGACACGTGGGGCAGAAATGACAGTAATTCGGGTAATACGCAATAAAAAACTTTAACCTCACATAAGCTTAGTCTTCTACGTTCTTGTTGCTTTTGAGGAAGTTTCTTGATAACATCAGTTATGTTAAACTTCCAGAAACATAAGTATATACACTGAGTTTTTGCTGCAGTCATTCTCTCCTGCCATGTATGTTTGGGCCAGGTGTCTCTGGAAGCGTAATAGTCAGATGGATCAAAATTTATCGCATTGTTTCGGTAATGTAACGTTCAAGCGTATATATATTCCGTGTTAAATATAGATTGGCAACTATATTACGATTGGTTACAGTCTATATTACGATTGGTTACAGTCATCAGATACTCCGCCAGTTTTTTTTTTCATCTTCTTATTTGTGGGAAAATGTGTCATTTGTTTGTGGGAGAATAAGTCATTTTGTTAAAAGATTGTGTCACTTGCGTGCGAGCTGCTGGTAACAAGGCAAGGTAAATATGTCAGTTAACACGACACACAGGGAAGGGCTTGGCTTGTGGGGTGCGAGGATGGCTGGGTGGGTGGGGTGGGTGTCTAGCTTGTGACCGTTTACTTCCACACACAAGCCAGATCTCCTTTTACCTTCCTTCTTCATAAAGCCTCCCTTCCTCCTCATCTTGTTAGGTAAGGAGATAGGCAGCCTGAGTGGGTATCGGGTGTATTGGTGACGGCTGCGCTGTGAGCCAGCACGTCAGTGGCTGCCAGTTTTCACTCCTTTGGCCCAAGTAGCTATCATTTATTTTACGACTTACCCCCCTCAATTGAGTGGGCTGCTGGTTTCCACTCCACAAGTAAGTACTCAGTGCCTCCATCTCAGTATGTGAGTGAGATCTTGTGAACACATAACTCGTAAGATTCGTTCTGAATTCTGAGCACACGTTAAAGCACATGCTGCCACCCCACCTCCTCCCATCATCTCCTCCTCATTCTTATTTCAGTGTTCAGACGTTTCCCAAATCAGATTTCACCCAGGAATGAACAGCCCAAAGAGAAAACGAACTCATCGAAGGAACTAGAAATAACCAAAACTGGACCAAGCGGCAGGAGCTCTCGCATGTAGCCTCCAGTGACAAAAGGAGGAAAATTTTGGACAAAAACATTCCTCGCACGCAAGGCCATACATTTATCTGTCGTTTCCCGCCAGACTGCAAATTACTCATTGAGCCAGGAGGGTTTTCAATCGAGGGCATTCTTTCACAACATATGTGAATACAATTTTCTGCTGTCTTTTTTGTTAGCTTCACTGTGCGGCACAGATAAACGTCTTCTGTAAGCAAATCTTGTTCCAACCAAGTTGTTCATGGCTCATATTGGTTCATCTTGTGACAAATTATGGTTCCCAGTTACTCAATTTGCTCACCTTTTGCTTTGCAGTGGTATACTTCAGTTTTATGACGTTATTTCTTACTGTACGGGTTTAGATGATCTCGCATGCGCAATCGTAGGGTGATTTAGTGCGCAACCGTGATTCATCATTGTAGGCTGTCGACACACTAGGCGCATCTCGTTCACTGTGCAGCGTTCGAGTCGCTTTTTCTTTTTTTACCACTAGCGCAGCACACACTCCGCAGTTCATGGTTTCTTTCTGCATAAGGTCATGGGCTGCAGGGTCCTAATTCACTATGCACAGATAAATCACCACTCACTTTACGTAGTCCGCGGGTCACTACACAGGGGACACAATTCGCTCTGGAAATTTAGGTAGCAGTCCTCCTCCACCATACGGTCCTTGGTTCACCGTGATGCCATGGACCACTTCTGCCCAGCCATTATAGTACGCTCTCATGTAATGGATACATCCCCATCTGGCATACGCTTGGGGCCGAGAATTATACCTTTTTGCAAATCATTCGTGAAAGCGTTGCCTTGGCACACTATCTTCAGTTCGTTTAAACAGTATGACAGTATGTGTGCATGATACCGGTTCATATGTTCTCTAGTAAATCATGGGAGATGATAACTTAGAATTCTATGCTTTATCATATTAAATGACATACTGTGGACGTTTCCTCCTTGTATCAAATATATTAAAAAAAAAATTGCCTGTATCCTTAAGCATCGTCACTGGTGTTGCACAGTGCAGTCTAATAACAGATTTACCGGACTTTTTTTTTTTTTCTTTATCTCACACCTGAGTTGTAAAGGAGCTAGAGATTGTAACTCGGTAGTTTGGGTATCTTTACGAAGATCAGACCTCACCTAAACAGTGGATCTAGCTCGGGAAAAGAAATTCTTTTAAAAGTCTCTTACATCTGCCACCAAGTAACAAAGCTCATTCCCCCGCAGTCCAACACTGATAGATCTGATTCTCAGGTTCTCAACCTGTGGTTCATGAACCGCTAATGTTCCATGGCCCATTTATTAGTGTCCTTAGGATGGAAATAGATAAATGAATATTACCATCAGTGCTATCTCTGGTAAGGGTTTGAGTCGTTTTATTTGCGCCTTGAGTGACTTCAGGATCCGATATGAAATTGATGTATGCTTGAAGGCGGTCCACATATATTAAGAGATGAAGAACTTATAACTCACGTTTGCCGCTTCTGTCTGTTATGATTTTCTTTCGGCTGATAACTGTGCGAGGATCCTCATTGTGGACGGAAAATGAGGCTTGTGACTTTCTCCGTGTCAAGAAAAAGATGATAGGATTATGAAATATAAGTTCTCATGATATCAAAATTTATCTCCTCGAATACAAAAGATTAGACACTTTGGTATGATGGCCAGGTCATTAACCTGACGATTAAGAGGAAGATAAAATCCTAGATTTTAATACCCAAGGGATAAGCGGCAGAAAAAAAAAATGTGCTTTAACAGCCAAAGTTTAAGTGGCAGAAAAAGGCTAGCCTTTCATACCCAAAGGTCAAGTACCATATGTAATTTTGTTTTCTAGACTTTAGTAACCGAAGGCTAATTGGCAAATAAAGTGTCAGGCATTCATACCCAAAGGTTAAGTCGAAGATGAAAGGCTAGGCTTTCATACCCAAAGTTTAAGTGGCAACAGAGCCTAGGCTTTTATACCCAAAAGTTAAATGGTAGCTAAAAAGCCAGGCTTTCAAAACCCAAAGGTTAGGCAGTAGATATAATGTTAGTCTTTCATACCCAAAGGTCCTACCGTCGTGCCTGAAACCTTTTGTGTTTATACCGGCAATGTTTAAGAGCTTCGGGAGAATGTTGCATGTAGTAGCGTCGCTCGGACTGCGACTCTTGTGCTTCAGTTGAGGGGTCACGCTGCAGGTCTGTTGTGCTGGACTGACATGGATGGCCCTTTACCTCATCAGAGGTGGTCCACCAGGAAGGGAGTCCCGGACTCGCATAACTCAGCCAGGGACAGCGCTTCCGGCGTCCCCACCACATCAGTCCGTCACGGACAATGAGAACACATATAACAATAACAGCGGCGACACAAGATAGCGGAACAATAATATGAAAATAGAGAATTAACCTTCGTCATTGTGATCAAGCCGTTTCCTCAGCGTGCCACGAACTGGAGCTCACTTTCCGACTGCCGGAAGCGCCTGAAGCCTAGCCCTAAACTCTAATTAGTCACTCGGGGAAAATTTTCCTTCTCTGCTTGGCGTTCTAAACTCCAGGAATGTCACACAGTTCCCCATGCGTCGTCACCATCCAGCCCAGTGGACTTTGGGCCTCACCAAAGCTTTTTTTATAATGCGGGCTTCCGGTGTCCAGTCATGGTTCTTGGAAAACTGGACTCTACCAGTGTTGCCCTCACTGTTACAAATGATAAGTGGATCAGTATAGCATTATCTACATTTAGATTTTCTTGCGAGAGTGGTTGACTCAGTAGACAAGAAGGTCCTATGAGTTCAGTTTCAGTACTTTATTCCTTGATAGAGGAATTGGGATCCTAGTACTGTCACTAGGTACCCCTGTACAATAATACCAAGCATCTGGCAAGTGTCGCGTATAGCTTCAACAGACCATTGTTGTGGAATGTATGGTATTTCCCATATAGAATGTCATCGCTCTGGATTTAATAAGATAGTCCCAACTTTCAAGAAAGATCCTTTGGCAAAATCCATTTTCCATGCACATCATTCATACACATTGGAAAGTGATGTGTATTGTATCTAATATTTGTCAACATTCATGTTATCTCGAAATTTGAAGAGCAAAAAAGTATAAAGATAAAAGATGATACCACTTACAGACTCTTACCATGTATATATATATATATATATATGGCCCATGTACATGCATGTTTTACGTGGGTACATGATGGCCTTCCTTGGGTACATGCTGGTCTTCCGTGAGTACGTGTTGGTCCTCTGTGCTTGTGACTTGGCTGGACGTTTAGAGTCTTGGGCCCATTAATTTTCAAAATAGCATGACGGCCCAGCGGCGGCCCGCGGGGGCTGGACGGCTATGAAACGACTTCCTGGACGCCCGCAAGGCCACAACGCACACCCCTCTCATCCCCCCCCCCCTTCCCCTCCCCCTCCCCTCCCAGCCATCATCCCGGATGCTACGTCCCAGTCCGGAGCCGATAGTCCATCCCAGAGCCATCGCTCCGTCCCAGAACTACTACTGCTACTGCTACTACTACTACTACTACTACGCATCAGAACAGTCACCCCATCGTAGAACCTTCACCCCATCCCAGAATTGTCAATTCCTTCCCCAGAGGCGTCTCGGGACTTCAGTTTGCACTAACGCTTGAGGGAAGGCTTGTGAAATTACAAAATGAAACCCATGAGAGTCATTCTCGGCTGCACTAAAACAACTAAAGGTACTGAACGTGAGGGGAAGATCTTGGTCTTCCAGCTATCACAGACATAATAGCTGAAATCAGTCCTTTTTTACTGCGATCCTGATGCTCAGGCAAACCCATCCCAGTCCATGAAAAAAAAGCCTTCCAGGCCTCCTTATTAGGTGGAAGACGTCCATCCAGATGGTTGATAGGCTTGAAATGTGCGGTATTCATGAATTTACCACGAGAGACAACAATCGCACCATCCTTCCCCAAAGGGCTGGATGTAATTTACATAACCATTCTCACATTCCTCTCAAAACCTCTACTATGGACACAGCCTAAGTTTAAGAGTAAATCAGTGAAGCTCTTTACAAAATTGAAACCATGACCGTTGACTATAATCTCCCACAAAACATATGTACAGATGAATAACAACGACAGACTACTGTTGCTGCCGGAAGTGTTATTGTTGTGACACATGCTCACGGTTTTTACGATATCCTGGAACTCAGGTTCAATGATTAGGCATCCGCCCTCCAAACGGAACTGTTTGCCCTCCTTATGGCCTTTGAATATATGATTAAAACCTTGAGTGTGATAGTCTCATTGTAAAAGATTCTCTTTCGCCAGTAACCGCATTAAATCCGCTTCACTGTGCTTGCAATATGCTTGTGTTTGTTTGAAGCACAGATAATATATTCTCTTGAGTTAATCCCAAGAGTTGAAGAATTCTGTCCTTTTATTATATTGGGCTTTGAGAACTTTGATGAAGAGATTTGCTCTCTCCTTGTGAAAAGGTTAAGGATTATTCTTAAAAATCAGGGAGTGTGGGTTCTTGGCAAACACTCGAGAGCTTAATGTCAAACAGGACATCTTGGAGCCGGTGTGGAAGCAGTGCACCCACCGTGCTGTTTACGATGGTACCTGTACCCTCAGATGTACCACATAACTCTGGCCCTTCAACCTTTCCCTCCACCCACTCCTCCACCTACTAAGTGCATCGTTGCAACAGTTGCAACAGCCGTTCAGCCAATAGTATATCAGTCTGTGTCTTGTTTGAATTATCTCCTCCTCAAGTTAACTGACCTTGGCTAAGCCGGAACTAATGTTACACAATTTGCTGTATGCACGTCGGAACGGATGGCAACTACTGATAGCGACATAGATATATGGTCGTTAAGTAATTAACTGTGTAGTTATAGATTACCTTTGGAGGAGTAGGTGGACATTCTGTTACTGAAGAACAAATAGCCGGCAATCGTTTGCATCGCTGAAACGTATGTGCTACTACTCAAAAAAGCATCTGACAAATAATGTTCCTGACAATAAGGCACGTCGAACGAAAGTTTTCGGGAAATGGTACAGGACCAGGCGCGAAGGTGGTATGGTAGCCCTGCATGCCACAGTGGTTGCCATGCAGTACGTACACTACGATTCCTGCCTGTTTTCTTTAACATCAACCGTCTGAGTATAATTTATATGCTAATAGTGACTGGGATTAATAGTGTAAAGACATTATCCATGTTAGACACACACACACACACACACACAGTCAACAGTATGAGCATGGTGATGCTTAGACGTTCGTATGAGCAACGTGAAGAATGATTAAGAGCATTATGTTGACAGTATCCTCAAGTAGTATTTGGTACTCGTACATTTATTAGATATCAAGGCAGTAATATAATAATAAGCAAGGTGAAGAGTAATGGCGTCTCACGTTTATTACATTGATATTTGGTATAACCAACTCCCGCGTCCAGAACACTGTTGAAGCGTCGAGGCTTAGATGGTGCCACTATTGCTCTGATGTCGTCCGTTATTTGTTGTCGCTCTCTGAAATTACGAAGGTGACTGTTCCCACGCCTGCAAGGCATTACCAATGACCGTAGCGCGACTACGATGGCGGTTGTGTGGTTGGTAAGTCTTTTTTCATTCACGACAGCCCAGATATGTTCTATGTGGGGTTCAGGTCAGGGGGACGGGGATTGATTTGGGTGTGGGTGTTGTGGCAACACTGTCAGATTCCCGGGTTGTTGCTTAACCCACGCCATAACAGCCCGACAGGTATGGATGTGGCGGCTGTTATCATGGCGAATATATATATATATATATATATATATATATATATATATATATATATATATATA
>JAYMFT010037284.1:0-15747 GCA_038088735.1 Panulirus argus | reverse complement strand
TATATATATATATATATATATATATATATATATATATATGACACAAAAGGATTCACATTCATATTCGTATAAATTCTAAAGAGTAACATTCATTTGTTGTTCTGATTCTCGTCCACTTAACAAGAACGAGAAAATAGCACACTGTGCAGAGCCTGTAAAGCCAAGCACCGGACTGCCATGCAATCACACTGAGGGTAGAACGGAGCAGCGCACGATAAGACAGAAGAGCTGTCACGCTGGAGTGAATGGAGAGGAGCGACAGCATGTGCGTGTGTGTGAGGGAGGGAGGCTGGAACAAAGGGAATGTAATGGACGGTGCTGATCCACAAATAGCTGCCAAAAGGGAAATGTATTGGATGGAAAGAAAGGACATTTGATACACGGCCGCATTCTGGGGTAAGAGGAAGATATAGAGAGATGTAACTGAATCAATTATAGACTCATAGAACTGGAAACTATAGAATGAATTGGGTTTTATAGAAATTGGAGTTATAGAATGATTTGGGCATTATAAAGAGGGTAATGCAATAGGAGAGAATTATAGGGTCATAGAATTGAACTGAGAACTGAGAATCAAAAAATGCTTGAAACAACACAAGAAATTATGATAGATAAAAAGAAAATGCTGTTAAATAAATCGGGAATCATAAAGTCATAGCACTGCGAATTATATAATTATAAACTGGGAATTACAGGATAATTTGGGAAATATAAAAATGAGATGCTATACAATAAATTAAGAATTATTTGTTCACTCAAGAAAGAGACTATGAAAGATCCTAGAGCTTAAAAGTACGACTTTTCAGGAAGACGGTACAGTTCCTGAGCACGACGGTACGTCCCCCTGGTATGATGACCTAGTCAGGTTCGTCTGAGCAGCAAGCAGTAAGTCACGTCAAGCTACTGTGCAGCAAAGAAGTAAGTCACATTAAACCACTGAGTAGCAAACGCTGAGACACGTCAAGCCACTGAAAATTAAGGTGAAAACCTGAGGCTTTTTCACACTAGTGGGTGTTCTGGGGTACTGCGGATATCAGGTTACAGAGGTTACTAATCTTAAAGTGCTGCAGGCATCAGAGTTCTGGGCATATTGAGAGCCAGGTGTGGAGGATTTGATCTTGGCAACACGAAATCGATCATTGCGTGGAAAGACAGTATATTGTCGAACCTGCTCAGGGAATCACCATTCTTATGATAAGAACCGTCCACTGAGGCCCAGAATGAATTTCAAGAGGGATCGAGATTTCACGAGACAGAAAATTCATTTACGGTCTTTGGAAGCTATGTTGCTGGTCGGGTAAACTCCTAAGGTGCATTAACCTTCTTTCCCATACCTGCAAGGCAAATGCGACCGACATCTCTCAAAGCCCCACAGTCCAGTACACTATCCAGTGTAGACTCCCTAGATGAAGAACGTCTCAAACAGTATTTCCCTCACTAGGGAAATGGGAAGCTGGTTGGAAGGAAACCCCTGAAACAACAGGTCAGATTTCTACCACAGGAACACACACACACCTACAGGAAAGGAATCAGGGTATGAGGAGAGAGATCGATCCCTTAAAGGAACGCAGAGAAACCGGCCTAGAATAACAAGCAAGAGAGTCATTCAAAGTCAAGTGCAGCACAGAAATACAGTAGTCACATGTAGACGCGCAAAAGACTCAGCAGCCGTACCGTCAGATCCAATCCAATCACTGTGCCACAGTTGCAAAATCATTTCATAGCAAGTGGTACAGGCTGTTCAGCAACTGCCGCTTCGCGTTAAGATTGGTTCGAAGCAGTTCTTCTCAGATATCATTGGAAGTGATGGACGATGACAGAGCGAATATGTCCACAGAGCTGAGAGAGTTGCAGGATCTGACACAAAGCTTTACGCTAAGCCTCAAGCTGGTACAGTGGAATGATTTTACCAGGATGAATGCTACACTGTTCAAAGCACAGTCTCTGCAATGTACAATGGAGAATTCAATAGAAAAAAGGGGATAGTAGAAAAAGAGGAGGGATAGATAGAGAAGAAAGTGAAAGGAAATAAGAATGAGACGGAAAATATTAATGATCCGTAGATAAGGACATGACACGTTTTGCTTCCACCAACTCCCGTGTGGCGCCATCCACACCCTTCCCCACCCACCCTGAACACAATCTTCCACCCGTTAACTGTCCTGGCTGCTTCGTCTCCCTGGATCACTGGTGTAGGATGCTGTCACTGTCCTCCAGCACGTAGCCTCTTTACCTCGTTATGGATCATCCGTTTCCTTCTTCTTTCTCACACATCTGGCTTTCCCACGTACTCCCATGTGCAATATCGTACCCCATGTACTCCCATGCGCTCTCATGTACCTCTGTACTCCCATGTGCATCAGTGTACTTATGCACTCCCATATGTGCCCAAGAACCCCAATGTGCATGTATGTACCCATGTACTTCTATATGCACCCATGTACCCCATGTGTTCCCCTGTATCCTTTGTGCTTCCATGGGCACACATGTACCCCAGGTATTTCCGTGTAACCCCATGTGCGCCCATGTACCCCATGTACTCCCATGTTCACATATGTAACCCTTGTACCCCATATACACCCATGTATCCCACGTACTTCCATGTGCAGCCATGTACTCCCTTTATTACCATGTGCAGCCATGTACTCCCATGTGCGCCCACGTACCCATGTACTCCCATGTGCACATTATACTTCTATGTACATCCATGTATCCTATGTACTCCTCCTGTGGATGTACGCGTCAAAACATATGTGTGACATCTATGTATGTCTTTTTTATTTATCAAGAGCTTACACTTACAAGTCTCTAATATTTCTTTTTATGTTGAAGGCTCCAGTCACGGAAAAAGTCCACATCAAGGCCTGACCTTAAATGGAATAGAGGGAGAATTATAAAACTGAAAAGGAAAAGACAAGGGAAAGCATTTACGAATTTTTAAGAAAGTGAAAGGCCTGTCTTTTGAAATGTGTCAGGTCATTGTTATTAGGAAAGACATGAGAAGTAGAAGAGAGTTCCAAAGCTTCGACGTGTAGGGCAAGAAACAGGTATCAAAACGACCCACCCTTGAGTTGCCGATGACCACACAATAATCATGTGACGCAGCAGTTTGCCGAGTATCGCGTGGTCTAACAAGCGGTGTGGGCACACAACCAGCCAGCTCTCGATAGCAAAAACCAAAATAATACCTATAGAAGAGCAAAAGCGAACCAACATTGCGTCGTAAGGCAAGGTTGACAAGTTTGGAAGCTAGTCTGGGACAGTTTATAAGTCGGACCGCTTTCGGCTCAACTCTGTCAAGCAAGGAAAACAGAGCTAGAACCACCCCAAATTTGGGAGCAGTACTCCATACACGGACGAATCAATCCCTTGTATAAACGGAGAAAGTGTGTGTATGTGTGTGTGTGTGTGTGTGATTACTACTTATAGTTACTATTCATGTATCATGGTGTGCGTGTGTGTGTGTGTGTGTGTGTGTGTGTGTGGAGCGAGGGGAGTGGTTATTTGTGATTACTAATTTTGTGTTACGGGTATAAAGAATTTTTCACTCGTGTAGCCCCCTCTCTTAACCCTGTATATATATGTATACCATGTTTCTACTCTTAGATGTGTACACACACAGACACATACACACACACACACACACACACAGCAGCAGCAGCAGCAGCAGAAGCCTAAACAAGGTGTTTTCCAAGAGTTTGTTTACTTCTATATTTTTGTCCCTCAGACGTGAACTTTTCCGTTTTCTTTGTCATTCCCACTTTGTTTATCTTTACATTTTAAACGCCGTCGGAGCGTTTTTTAGACTGGCATAGCTTTCCTTGGCACTTAACATTTTAAGACAAAAAACGGATGGACGAAAATATTACAGGCACTTTTTTGCGCTTCCATTCCTTTGTTCCCATTTGTTTGATGAACATTTTTTTTACGCTTTACTGATATATTTTTTTTTTCATACTTGTCCGACGTTTCCTTCGTTATCGAGGTACCGCAAGGAACAGATGAATAAAAGCAGCAACCGCTCAATATCCACTCTCAACCTGTCATGTCCAGTGCACCAAAACCACAGCTCCCCATTCACATCCAGGCCCCACAGATCTTTCCATGGTTTACCCCGACCGCTTCACATGCCCTGGTTCACTCCACTGACAGCACGTCGACCCCAGTATACCACAGTGCTCCAGTTCACTCTATTCCGTGCACGCCTTTCACCCTCCTGCATATTCAGGCCCCGACCGCTCGAAATCCCTTTCACTCCATCCTTCCACCTCCAATTTGGTTTCGTGCTTCTCCTTGTTCCCTCCACCACTGACACATATATCCTCTTTGTCAACCTTTCTTCACTAATTTGTTCCATATGTCCAAACCATTTCAACACATCCTCTTCTGCTCTCTCAACTACACTTTTCTTATTACCACACAACTCTATGATCTTTTTATTACATACTCGATCAAACCACCTCACACCACATATTGTAATCATCTATAGTCCATGTCTCGCATCTGTAGAACATCGCTGGGACTACTATACCTTCAAACATACCCATTTCCACCCTACCGGATAGCGACCAATCTTTATACACAGTCTTCAATGCTTCCGAAACCTAAGCACCCCTCACCCAAAGTATGAGTCACTTCCGCTTCCATGGATCCATTCGCTGTCAAGTCCACTTCCAGGTATCTGAAACACTTCACTTCTTCCAAATTTTCGCCATTCAAGCTCACATCCCAGCTAAAATACTCTGAACTTCATCCTTTCACACACTCTCCCAAATTCAGTCAACAACTTCTGCAGTTTCTCACTTGAGTCAGCCACCAGTGCGGTATCATCAGCAAACAACTGACTCACTCCGCAGATTCCTTCATCACCAACCGACTGCAAACTTGACCCTCTTTCCAAGACTCTTGCATTTTCCTCCCTCACCACCCTATGCATAAACAAATTATACAGCCATGGTGACATCACACACCCCTACCGTAGCCAAACTTCACTTGAAACCACTTACTCTCTTATCTTCCTACTCGTACACACACCTTGCATTCTTGACAAAAACTTTTCATTGTTTCTTGCAGCTTTCCTCCCACGCCATATATTGGTAAGACCTTTCACAAAGCATCCCTATCAAGCCTACCATATGCCTTCTCCATACCCATATATGCCACATACAAACAAATTTGTTTCTTTAAGTAATTCTCACATATATTCTTCAAAGTAAACACTTGATCCACACATCCTCTACCACTCATGAAACCACACTGTACTCCTCAGTCCGATGCTTTATACATGCCTTCACCCTCTCAGTCACCACTCTTCCATACAGCTTAACAGATACACTTAAGAATTTATACCTCTGAAGTTTGAACAATCACCTCCATCCCCCTTGCCGATACAGTGGCAATGTGGCAATATACATGCATTCCACCAGTCCTTAGGCACCTCAACCTATTCCATACATACACTGAAAATCCTAACTAACCAATCAGCAACACAGTCACCCCCTTTCCTAAGAAATTCAACTGCAATACCATCCACTCTAGCCGTCTTGCTACATTTCATCTCACACAAAGCTTTCGCCACCTCCTCTCTCTTCACCAAACCACTTTCCATGACTGTCTCACTTCGCATATGTCCCCGACCCAAACACCCTACATCTGCCAATCTATCATCAAACACATTCAGCAGTCCTTCAAAATACTCACTCAATCTACTTCTCACCCCTTCACTACCTGTGTCCCGTTTCACTGATGTTCTCATTTGTTCTCTTGTTTTTCTCACACTACTAACCTCTTTCCAAAACATATTTTTCCTGAAGTTTACTGATTCTCACTCACCCCAACTCTCACTTGTCCTCTTTTTCAAATCATTGATCTTCCTTTTGACTTCATGTCGGTTTTTCTTGTACATCTCCCAATCATACGCACCCTTTCCCTCTAAATACCGCCCATGCACCTCTCTTTTCGCTTTCCGGAGCATCTTTACTTTGTTACCCCGCCACTCACTGCCTTTTCTCGCCTGCCTACCTCCTACCTTCCTCAAGCCACAAACTTCTTTCGCATATGCCAGAACTGCTCCAATAAATATCTATTTACCACCCCATCCTTTGTTTCGTTTATACTCACCTTTTGCCATTCTACATCCAGTCTTTCCTGGCATTTATCAAACATGCCTCTTTTCCAAGCTCATCCACCTCCACCTTCCTCTTCTCACTCTCATTGTTTCCTCTTTCCTAGGAGTTCCTGTAAATCATCACCCTTGCCTCTCCTGAAGATAATGTATCTAAGTGTTCATGTTTGCTCAACTCTTCTTTGGCCATTGGTGTGAAAAGTAGTTTTCAGAACTCTGATTTGTGCTTCTTTGTCTCATGGGTGTTACTGGCTGTAAAGGATTGTTTTTCTCTTTATAATGTATCGATCACAGAGACGCAGCGGTAGATATGGAGAAGCAGTGTGTGCTATCGTTACTGAACTATTTCACAGCAAGTGTTGCAATGACTGGCAGCCACTGACTCGACTTAGACAGTGCCTGCAAGCCAGGGTCGTGACCCGACACCTGCACAGTTCAGACTGAGTGACTAACAACCGTTTAATGCACATTGCTTAGGACACGTATTGCTGGCTATACAACGCAGAGCGTGCAGAGACCCAAGGTGTTGGACAACAAGCCCTCGGCAAAAGATCTCCTCCAAACTATGGAGGTAAGAGCTGTTTTCAAGGTGATAAAGTTCAGCTTCCTATTACAACTAGACAAGGGGGCAGCTGCACAATTTCTAGAGTTCATTTCTTAGAATTATACAGAGGTGAAATTTGCTATACATTACGACCTCTAACGGCAGCCAGGAAATCCAGGATGTTCTAGAGAAGGAGAAGCAGCAGCTGAGAGGAGGAGAAAACATTACCTTAAGTAAACCGAACAGCGACGAGCAGGTGGCAAGGGACATTGTCTTGTGAGGCACCGTCCATCACCCCGTCAGTTTGATGGAGAGGCTGTCTCTCGGGCGCTGCTGCGGGTGGAGAAGAGGACTGTGGGTGGGGACAGTATCCCCTGCAGCGATGTGATCCAGCAGAAGGTAGCAAAGGTGTCGAAATAAGAAGACGAAGGTCACTGAAGGTTTTCAAACATCAAACTTACACGTTTCAGAATCAATAAGGTGATACAGACGTCAGACACTTGGTCGTGTGAAGACTAGGTGCATGTACTGGGGGAAGTGCGTGGTTTGCTCAAGCGAACTCCCAACGGGGCACTGAATGTTAAAGGTGGCCAATGTGGAAGCAGCGCTGGATGTATTTGGCTCCAGAGAACTGGGTGATTGTGTGGCCACACCATAAGGCAGACCAAGCTGTTGCGCCACGTGATTACTGTGTGGCCGTCGGCAGCTCAAAGGTGGGCCGTTTTGATAACTGTTTCCTTTCCTAAACCTCGAAGCTTTTGAACTCTCGACCATCTCATGTCTTTCCCAATAACTGTGGCCTGGCACATTTTAAAAGACTGGTTTTTCAATTTCTACAGAATTCGTAAATACATTTCTTCGTCTCTTCTTTCTTCTTTTCTTAACCTCTTTATATTTTGATTAAGGCCCGGCCTTGATGTGGACTTTTGTCCGTGACTGAAGCCTCAAAAAAAAAAAAAAAAATGGGGGATCATGATGCGTGGAATCAGAAATATCCCCTGGCATCTCGAACGAAGCTTCAGAGAGATCTAGCTTCCAGGAGACACCTTTTCATCTTTCCTCTACGGTCTCGAACCTCTGCCTGAGTCGAACCACGCTGACGCTTCAAGTGAACCCTAGATGTACAGCAGACCTCCCACCTCTCCGAACGAGATCTGGTGAAGAATTTTTCCGAAACCTACTTCTACTAGTGTTTATCTGCACTCTCTAAATTGATCGTAAGAGATCTGTTAGTTCCTTCCTAATCATAGTTTTCAACAGCTTCTTTACTAAGCGCAGGCTTGGTTTAAGTATCAATCATATCATGGTGCCGGAGGCTTACATGAGAGCGAAAACCACAATATTATTTGAATCCCTTGACCAATGGCTTGAGAGACCATCGTGTTACGTTCTGACAACAAGGTGTTGAGGGCAAGCGGTGGGGATAACGAGACAAGGTATGAGATAAACCGAAACCTTTCTAGGAATTCGTGCAGAGCAGACCGTCATTGGAATTAAGTTGCAACTAATCAGACAAAGGGATTCCGAGAGGAGAGTTGCTGAGGACGATGTGGTGATATGCGAGGAGCTGAGTGACAAGTTCAAAAGTGTTCACAGTGGCAGACACTGTAGTCCGTACACCACTGGGAATATTTCTTAGAAAAAGAGACAAAATAAACAAAAGTTATTGAGAGAAATATGCAAGAAACTTGATGAAAAAAAGCTGTGAAAGGAAGTATTTTCATAATGCAAGATTAGCGAATGAATGAATTTAAGTGAGTAACGAAAGTTTAGAGATGGAGAGCACAAAGAAGCTAAAAGAACCTGTATTATAGTTACGGAAGTTCAAGAAACGGGGCCCTACTAGAGTGAAGTCCCCCCGTGCCATACATATACCCATGTCCTGCCATGTTTATCCTCCATATGTATGCTGAGAATTACGTTGTCGCCAGAAGCCTTTATATCGAATGATAACTAAGTCTAACCTCATGCCCAAAATCCCTTAATGATAAGTAAGTCATATTTCGACAAATCAAGGTTACGTATCAATGGAATCTGGACATAATTAATGCTAATTAATCGCATAGGTACTGCAATGGCCATGAAATCATACAGCGCAATTTGCACTCACAATATTCAGTTGCATTTGTTTTCATGTTCAGTGAGACTGCAAGGGCAACTAAATGCCCTAAACAAGACCATCCCATCAACACTGCCTATGCCAGGTAACCATTTTATTGACCAACTCTTACGGGAAGGATGAACAGTTGGGTTGACTGTGGACCAGCTACAACGACCAGGATTCGAACCTATGCAGACTCGACCCCGGGCGGCCTATGAATGCGTCATGGTCAGCAACGCTAACCGTTGCACCACTTGAGAATGGCCCCGTTGTTAAAAAACACTAATTAATGTTATTGTATCAAACATATGGGAAGATTTTAATCACTAGAGATAATTACGAAGTGATATAGCTCCCAGGGGTGGTTAATGGTAGGTTGTGAGCTGACCAAAATACTGGCCAGTTTGAACCATCGCTGGTTGTGTTGGTCGCTAGTATTGTTCGCTGTATAAGCAACGCCCCTAGCTCAATCCCTCATCCCCTCCCCCCCAAAAAAAATCTAATTAATATCTATATTCGATCAACAATCAAGTTATAGTAATTAGTTCTGCCTATTTTATATGAGTGATAAAAAAAGGCACAGTTGATAATTTTCTGCTTTGCGAAGCAGACTTGACGTGATGGTAATTATGTAGCCAATTATAGGCTAGTTATCATATTTAATCTCTTGCCTCAACCATAGGATGAAGAACCACCAAGTTAACAAAGAACTGCTTTCGCGAGGAACATGAACTAGTACAGAATGTCTGTCTTTACGATATCGTATTTCGATTATGGTGTTGGAGTAAATTCCTTGAATATAAGACAAGCCCAGGTTGCAGTTCTGAAAATCCGGCACTCTTGGAAACTTCTGGTTGTGAGAGAAATCAGGAATCCCATCAAATTCCTAGTACTCTGGGTAGCCCGTACTGTAGCAAGTAATCTGTGTTTGTATTAGCACAAAAGAGAGAGAGAAAGTATGAAAAGAAGGAAATGAAGTATAAAAGTATAAAAGGAACATAGCGTGCATATAACAAATGATATATATATATATATATATATATATATATATATATATATAGCTTTATGTGTCAACGCATATATATTAATAGATAATAATGCACAGGTATTCCCTTTTCTTTATTTACTTTACCATCATTTCTTTATTCTCATCATGGGCCATTTGCATAGTGAGTGTCTGTTGTTTTAGAATTATCCTTAAACACCTGAAGAAGGTGTTGAAGATATTTCGATTGATGGATGTAGTAGTTCGACACCGACAGTTTTAATGACCCCTGGAAGTTGGTAGGGCAAGAGCCCATATAACTAACCGCATAACACCTTAATCCTGCTTCCAAATAAAGGTACGTTTTAGGGCTGACTACAGAGGGTATTACACATGGCTTGAGGGTAACCTTTGGGGAGGAGGTGTGAGATCTCTTCCTGGATGTCTGGCGTGGGCGATGGTCCAGCCACAGGATACTGAAGGTCAGCGGCTTCAGCACTCTACTCGACAGCTTTCCTGAACACGCCTCCTGTGTCTGTCTCATGTCCTTCGATTCCTCTGGGATCAAATATTCCAGTATCTTAAACGTTTACAGGATTTGCTGACATGAAATCTCTCCACTTGAGACCATCTGTTAAGAGCTTGCCCAGTGATATTCGCTTGTCAATGGAGACGTTTTCTGTTCGTTTGTCCAAGGAGACGTTTTGTCTAGTTGTGATCACCATCTTCACCACTAATGCCTCTATCTTTATCCTCGGGATGTTACACTATCTCTCTTACTTCACTGTCGGTAGGTCAACGAGCCACATGGGGCATCGCTGTCCACATTCATAATTCGTCAGTGTTAACATCATCTATAGTTTTTGCAACGTCAAAACAAATGCCTTCATCACAGTCCAACAATAAATCAAGCACCATTCTCTCCTCTCAAGAGGCAGTCGGAAACCGTAGGAATCAAGGTAGACATTATTCTCATCATGCATTGATATGGCACCTGAAGGGGCACAAAGAGCTAATAGAGAAGGCTCAGAGGAGGACAACAAAGATGGTACCAAACTTAGGAGGGCTGAGTTCTCAGGGTAAGGTTAGAGTCCGTAAATTTTCCCAACTTGGAAGAAAGATCGTTGACTCGGACAGTGATCAGTTCTTCGAGAGATATAGGGATAGGACAACTAGAGGACATGACGTGAGATCAAGTAAGAAACTTATCTTGAAAGACATATAAAGTCGTAACGTTTTATGATGCAAGAGTGGTGGATGAATAGAATAGAATGACTGAGGACATGGTTAATGCAGCCAGCATAAATACATCTAAAAAGTTAGATTATAGAGAATTCTCAAGAGATGGGACTCCACGAGTGTAAAACTCCCTCCCTGTACAGTACCAATGTGTAATTACACACACACATGCACAGACACAAACCCATATACACAGGGGTTCCTTAGAAGTTTTTTGACGTAGTGCATCAAAGGAACAAGACTGAGGTAGAGTGAGAGAAAGCTGGGGACGAAAGATGAGGGATAGCGAAGCAAAGGGAGGAAAGAAGAATCGAGAAGATAACTGAATAAGTGAGGAACAGTGGTATATGAGTGTAAGCGGTTACCTGGAACTCTCTGGAACGAGAGAATCACCTTTTTGACAGTGTGACGCCGTCCGGAATGACTAAGAGCAACGGAACCGCCTCCAGTCTTCACTGTGACGCCTACAGAAGGGCCTGGAATAAACGGATTCATCCCTTGAAGTGGAATGACATGGAACAGCACTCCACCTATACTGGAAACGTCTAGGTCAAGAGACCTCTTTAACAGAAAACAGAAGAGGGGACGGACGGTCTTCAATAGACACTCTGTCATCTGAATGCTTGGGCCATGTAATCCCAGTCCAAATGCAAGACTCAGTATCAGTGAAGAAAGAAAATACGCCGTCAATCCCGCTGCCATTCAGACCTTCTTGCGCGATGCGAAGTAAATCCAGACGTTTGACCTCCCTAGCTGAAAGCTGATTAAAAACCAGTTTAGTGGTAAAACTCCGTTGCTATGCAGACGAGGGTGCCGAACGCGATTATTGATTCGGTTGAGATGGTGGCTGTTCACTGGGTTCGATCGATGGGTACTGAGGTCTACTGCTGGATCCTGGAAATGGAATTGCGTAGCCGCTGATTCTTGGAATGGGAAATTATTCTGGGGTTCAGTTTCGGTTGAGAGACTCCAGATCCCGTGACTGGATGACGCTGGAAGGGGTCATGACCCAATGTCACTGAGTCATGGAACTAGGAAGTGATTTCCTTGGTAATACAAGAAATGGCATCCTACATTACGTAGAAACAGAGACGAGACATTTACCCAGCTCGGGTGGCATAACACTGACATCTTCCAGGAATCCCGGTAAGCCACATCTCGTTCTTACAAAAAAATTTTTCTTTAAATTGTGCAAGACTCGTATCCTTGTAAGGGTAACGAGCCAATAATATGTCTACAAGAAACAATGATAACTTCATTTCCGTCAGGGCACACGTAGGGCACCAGTACAGACCAAGTGTCACCAGTACAGACCAAGTGTCACCAGTACGGACCAAGTGTCACCAGTACAGACCAAGTGTCACCAGTACAGACCAAGTGTCACCAGTACAGACCAAGTGTCACCAGTACGGACCAAGTGTCACCAGCACAAACCAAGTGTCACCAGTACAGACCAAGTGTCACCAGTACTTACCAAGTGTCACCAGTACGGACCAAGTGTCACCAGTACGTACCAAGTGTCACCAGTACGGACCAAGTGTCACCAGTATGGGCCGAGTGTCACCAGTAAGGGCCAAGAGTCAACGATATGGGCCGGACGACAGCATGCACATGGGGCACCTCCGTGACACCTTTCAGGTACCAGTCATAGTCGTGCAACAGTGTGGATGGAATCAGTGAGCCGTACCAAGGACGTGCGCTGGGCACGCCGTGCTGCACGTGGATAGGGCACGTACAGACCGACTTGACCTGGGGAACGTTGGCCGTCGCACGCCCTGATCCCCGTGCACGTACAGACCACCCTGACCGGAAGGACAGGAGTAACCAGTTGATGCTGCCTTAAGTGAACTTTTACTATCAGTGACTAAGCAGAGCCGCTGGTAAGTGTTATGCTGTGCGGCTGAATTACAGTGTATCGCTTGCTTTGAAGTGTCTAAGTGCATTGACTGTGTTTCCCTTAAACTAGTGAATCAGAGTGTTTTAGTCAGTACTAGCAGGTGTGTTAGGATGCATGCCACATCCCTTCCACAAATGTTATTAGAATTAGATACTAAATGTAAGAATATTCGCAGCCTTTCCTTAGCCTGCAGTAAAGTGAGTAGTCACAGTAAGCTTGGCAATCCATTAGCCTAGTTGGGTCATTAATATCTTTAATGAGGGGTTTACTAAAACCATGGCTATGGGCCCCATGGTATTTTCGCTTTATCATCACCAACCATCAAGTGGTAGTAATAACATGCATTAATACTTTCCATCCCTAAGAAGAGTGACCGCACTCACCCCTCTAACTATCGTCCTACTGCTTTGACTTCTACCATTTCCAGTCTTTGAATCTCTCCTCAACTCCCATATCTTTAAACACCTCGAAAATCACAGTCTTCTCTCTCATCACCAGCATGGCTTCCGTAAGTCAAGATCAACTGGTGATATTCATTCCTATCTTACTAATGTCTGGTAATCATCCCGGAAAGATTTTTGGGAGTCATATGTAGTTGCCCTCAACGTATCTAAGACTTTTGACGGGTGTGGCATCGAGGTTTCATCTCTAAGCTCCCCTCTTTTGGCTTCCTTCCCTCACTTTGCTCCTTCATATATAGCTTCCTCTCTGGCCGAGCTATCTCTGTGGTTGTTGATGGATCAGCCTCCCCCTTTTCCTCCATCAACAGCAGTATTCCTCAAGGGTCTGTCTCGTCCTTTACATTTTTTCTCCTTTTTTTCAACGATTTCCGCTCCTCCACAAATAATCAAAAGCACTCATACGCTGACGACTCAACACTGCATTCATCCACATCAATCCTGCTCCCTCTTCTCTCACTCAATCTGCATCTCGTCTTAATACAGCTTCCTCAAAAGCACTCATACGCTGACGACTCAACACTGCATTCATCCACATCAATACTGCTCCCTCTTCTTTCACTCGATCTGCATCTCGTGTTAACACAGCTTACTCAATAAACTCAGACTTGGACAGGATATCTCAGTGGCGTACACAATATCTTGTTAAGCTTTATGCCTCCAAGACCCAATTTCTACCCATCTCTGTAGAAAACTCCTCATAACTCTCGTCTCTCCTTTAACGGTTCTGTGATTCCACCTCTTGACTTAATGAAAATACTTGGTATTTCTAAAACATCTACCCTTTCTAGGAAACCCCACGTTACAGAATAGCTAAGTCTGTTTAGATGTCGAAACTTCTCATCTGAACAGCTGCTCCGTGTATACAAAGGACTGATTTGTCCTTGTATGGAGTACTGCTCTCACATTTGGGGTGATTCTAGCTCTGCATCCTACTTGACAGAGTTGAGTCGAAAGCCGTCCGTCTTATAAAGTGTCCCAGGCTAACTTTCAAACTTGTCAGTCCCGCCTTACGGCGCAGTGTTGATTCACTTTCTCTTTTCTATAGGTATTACTTTGGCTGGTTGCTTGTGTAGCCACATCACAAGCTAGACCACGCACTTCTCAGGAATCTGCTGCATCACACGAATTTAATGTAGCCATCTGCACCTTAAGGGTGGGCCGTTTTGATACCTACTTCTTTTCCTACACGCCGAAGCTTTGGAACTCTTTACCTTCTCATGCCTTACCCAATAACTATGACCTGGCACATTCCAAAGGACAGGTTTTTTCACTTTCTTAAAAACTCGTAAATACTTTCCCTTGTCTTTCCTTTCTCCGCTTCAAAATCCTATATTCATATTAGAACAATTAAACATTGAACGATAGTCGGATATAGACTTTTCCCTCGCTCCTTGGCGTCTTAGGACAGCGTCTCCTCCGAATAAACATGTCCCGCACCCTGGATGTTCGTCAAGGGTTATTGGAGGGAAGAGGTGGCAATGCATTCTGAATTTCGTTGGTGCTGGAGCAGCGGGCTCGGGGGTGTAGAAATAAAAGAAGCCGAGGTCTTTGAAGATGACGGGTTCCTTCCTCTTTTCCAAGAGAAAGGATTTGTATCGTCTCTTGCCCGCTGCCCGAAGACGGCTCCTGAGAGCTCGTTCTTTCCGGTCTCTATTTTGTTTTTTTTGAATGCGAGTCTTTCTGGGTTCCATGACAGAGTGCAGCACCCCAAATTTCATTTTCTTCCGCTATGGCTCATATTTAGAAATGTCGCTGCCGGGCCTTTTCTGGTGTCCGAAGCCATTCACCTTGAAGCCTGAAGGAAGTTGTTGGACATTTCTGTTGGTGATTGGAGGGAAGAGGGGGCCTTGTATTTTGAATTCCGTAGATGCTGGAGTAGCGGGCTCGGGGGTGTAGAAATAAAGAAAGTCGGGAACTTTGAAGATGACGGGTTCCTTCCCCTTTTCCAAGAGAAGGGATTTCTATCGTCTCTTGCCCGCTGCCCGAAGACGGCTCCCGAAGGCTCGTTTGTGCCGGTCTTTTTGACTGCGAGTCTTTCCGGGTTCCATATTAGAGTGCTGCACCCCAAGTCTTATTTTCTTCCGCTTTGGCTCATATTCAGAAATGTCGCTGACAGGCCTTTTCTACTGTCCGAAGCCATTCACCTTGAAGCCTGAAGGCAGTTGTTGGTCATTTCTGTTGGTGATTGGAGGGAAGAGGTGGCCTTGTATTTTGAATTCCGTAGATGCTGGAGCAGCGGGCTCGGGGGTGTGGAAATAAAGAAAGTCGGGAACTTTGAAGATGACGGGTTCATTCCTCTTTTCCAAGAGAAAGGATTTGTATCGTCTCTTGCCCGCTGCCCGAAGACGGCTCCTGAAGGCTCGTTTGTGCCGGTCTTTTTGACTGAGAGTCTCTTC
>JAYMFT010037273.1:0-13802 GCA_038088735.1 Panulirus argus | reverse complement strand
GAATATATATATATATATATATATATATATATATATATATATATATAAACCAAAATCAAGATTATGGAAAAAAATGATATAAATCTGCGTGTTGCATATTTCGTAAAACATGTGCTACATAAGACGGTAAGAAACGTGTGAATCAGATCCACCGATTGGCCAGTTAATTCAACACTGTGTTGGTAAATGACGTATGTCAGACGACATACACAAAGGGTTATTTATGTCCGGGAAGTTCTGGCAACACCTGCTGCAGCTGGGAGGGTTTACCTGCGGACGGGAGCGGTTGGTAACACAGTGACACACACACACACACACACACACACACACAACACGTGTGGTAAAAGCTCCCCTACACTAACTCTCCAAGCGAGTGTACTAACGACTGTGGTGCACACAGGAGAGGAAGGTTGTGTCGTGGTTGTGGTGGTATGTGGTTGGGAGTGGGCGGACGCAGTGGTGGTGGTCGATGAAGGCAGCAGCTGGGAGGAATGGGTTACCCAGTACACGACCAGCCGCGGGGGAGAGAGAGAGGGAAGGGGGCGCTTTAGTGGGACCCTACATTCCCTTCCCCTCCAGGTAAAGGATGGATAAACCCCCTAGTCTAGCTCTCCCCCCTCCCCCACAACCACTTCTACTACTCCCTGGGTGTCTGTCTGTCCGTCTCTCCGTTCGTCCGTCTTTATCTTCCTCTGTCTCTCTTCTATGCAAACGCGTAAGCAAAAACTCGTACGAGTCTGCCATCGGCCACAGAGTAATCATCTCACTTGATGAGGAGACTAATGAGACCCTGCAGTATTTACCACAGCGGGTGAGGGGTCCAGTGAGGCTTTACGGTAACCATCTCGGTGCACAAAGAATCCATCTAAGGTTCTGTGTAAATTCACCCCGTAAATGACAAGTCTCCTGATATTTTCTCGTGAAAAGGTTCGATAAGTACTGAATCTTTAGTAATTCTAAGGAGCAGTACCGTCCATGGAGCATTAAAGGGGAACAAGTCAGAACTGGAAAGAAAATAATTCCTCTCAGATATATTACTCACATCAACCCGTGCGATAGAAGGGACTTATGTTACTCAGCTGGCTGCCTCGAGATCACCTGGCAGGATCTACTCAGCTGGTCGAGTTAGGACCAGGTTAGTACGCTCCAACCGGATTACCAGCTGTATCACGCGAGGACTCAGCACACATCCTGGCGCAGTACCAGTAGAGACAGAGGTCTTCGTGGCGTGTCGGGAACCATGGCTTTTCATAGCCGTTGCTCCCCGGGAAGCATTTCCTACCTGAGGCTCTCCAAGGCTCCACATCGCACCTCAAAGTCCAATATCTTCCCCCCAGATGCTGCAAATATAACCAGGTTCATCATCCAGGAACTGACGATAAGTTAATCCTTGAGGTATTCTGTCCACAAAAGGTTATTGTGGAGTCGGTTCGAGCGTACGGCTCGTCGAGGACACGCGGGGGGCGGCCGCAAAAGCTCTCGGCGTGACGATAATTGTTCACGACTTTCGGGGAAAACTCGGGTCTCTTGGAGGTGATGTTTTGTCTCCCCGAGAACCGCTGGCTTCCGCCGGGACTTCCGTGTTCGCTGAACTGCCACTGGGGCTTTACAGCTCCACCGTGGTGGCGGCGAGAGAGTGTAAAGATAGTCTATCCACATCTCCATAAGTTATTCCACCCACATTTCCACACTGCACTCCACAAAACCATTCTGTCAGTCCATTCCACGGTTTCTCTTCAAGCGTACACCTGGCCAGTCTCTCTCTCTCTGTTCCTATGTTTAGCCAACACCCGCCTGACTCCACGCCCACACTCCATCACCCCCTCCCCTCCACCACCACTTCCTACAAAATCCCCCTTCCTCCAAAATCCCGCCCTACAAGCCCACCCGGGTTCCCGCCACTACCACAGCTGATGGCGACTGAGCAGTGCAGCCCCACCGAACATACAACCACTCCCATTTCCTATCCTCCCTTAGTCTTCACCTAAATCAAGTCATCCCATCACTTAATTTGTATATTACAGGAATGTCCTATATCTAATACGTATATGTTTGTCATATATGCTTAGGCTAATAAAGACAAAGATCATTATAGGCTAGTCTCACACGATGTGTTGGTAATACTGACCGGAAGCAGCTGTGACAAATTACTCACACAAAATTGTGTGCCAAAGAGACAGACGGTGAAAAAAGGGAGTGTCCCCAATCGCTCCATTCATCTCAATATTCACAATGAGTCGGTAGTGAATCAGGACTGGTGATTATTGAGTCAGGACTGGGTGGATTGCGAGTGAGGGGAATGACTCACAAATGTCTGGTTCTTTGAGAGAAAAGACCACAGAACAGATGTGTGTGTGTGTGTGTCTGTCTGTCTGTCTGTCTGTTAAACCAGGCCCTCGGGCTGTTGTGATAACATAAGCAACGTATGACAGACAACCTCGTTAGGAACCGATGGTCTGTTGCTGTTTCAATGCCCTTTGCATACCTAATGGCCCGAGTGTGGGGTCACTGGTCATATAAATAATGGATCGTCTGCTGGTCGTGTGGGGGGCTTTAGGCCCGTCAACTGCCAGGAGTCGCTAATGCCGTCAGTGTCAAAAGCTAAACATCCACCAACTGACAAACAATCTAACACCTTTTGGCGCTGAGGATATTTCTAAGACCATATGCAGCCTCACTATGTACGTAGCCCTGTACGGGTCTGACGTGCGGCAATGTCAGCCTAGTTCGGAGGCGTCCACATGGCGTCGAACCCGACTAAGAGCTCGCCACTGCACCCATACCCCAGGGACGGTCAAAAGGGCCGCCACAAACAACCCGATGAGCGGTTTCCAAAAGCCGCAGCAACGGGCGGGATGCCCGGAGTGACAACACACTCATATGGCAACACACTCATATGACACACTCGCCTCTCACATCCTCCTCCTCCTCATCATCATCCCCCCCCCCCCCCGCCTCCTTTCCTCATCTTCCGGCTAGGGTGAGGGAGTGAAAGCATTCCTTCGTTTCCGCCTCATCAAGCGGACCGCTTCCCCCACTTCCTCTTTATGTTTCCCGCCCCAAAAACTCGTCTGTTTACATGTCTTCCCGCCAAAACCGATGAACGGGGAAGGTGCAGATGACTTGGCCCTCACGGCCAAGTCATCTGCACCAACATTTTAGTCGGCAGTCCGTTACTCATTGCTGTTGGTATGACCACCTCTGAACCACACACACACACTTTCTGCCGTATATAGAGCCATGTATCCGTCATCCCTCCAACCCCGTGCGTCACCTGCCCACGCCAAAGAATCAGCTACAAGAAGGGCGGAGGAACTCGAGCGCGCGCGCGCGCCTTTTCCCCAGTCGTCTCCACCAGTGCTGGCCGCTGAGGGCAATTAGTCTCAGTTACTTGGCCCCGTTAAGGTTAACGATCACGCCGTAACTGCCGTGACACGAGAGGAGGAGGAGGAGGAGGAGGAAAAGACCCATTTCTTTTTTTATTGTACCGGTTTTACGGTGAGTTTGGGCGGGGAGGCTTGCCTCACTGTTACGCCACGGAGCCACTGGTGACGGATAGCATTTCATCCGCTATGTGCTGACCTCATTTCGACCTTGCTTCCGCGTTCCGCCTGCACTTATCTGCAGAGGCAGTGCTGTGCAGCGGCTGAGCTGATGGGTCTGTGTGTGTACGTCTAAGTAACTGGGCCTGCCGGCCGACAAGCACCAAAAGATATTTGAAATAGAACAATATCATTATTTACGTATCAGACTGGAATATTGTACACTACAGTGTACAGATAAGTACAAATATTGTCATCCACTGAAGACCTGTTACCTGCCAGGTAAACGCAACTTTCTCTTTCATCTACTTACAAAATAAAGTGGACTTACTTATAATGTAAGTGATGTAGCGGCCTCCTGTGTAGTGAGACATGGGCTGTATCCGAGATCTGCTGGTGTATTTGCTTGCTCTAAGAGGCTTTCCTGACGTCCGGTCGTTGTAAACCGAAGCGCCACTCGCTCTCAGACGTGATGTATGAACTCTCCATTGCTCTGGCGCGGTTCTACAAGACGGACGTTATGTATAACAACAAATAGAAGGGACGGCGGAAGTCAATAACGGAGAAGAACAATGGCCCTGAGCCAATCTCTCTAAAATCGATTCTGTTAATATGCTCTACATTACGACATAATGTTCGTAATATTTAGTCCTGGGGTCCGGGATGCCACTAGTGTCCCTTATGTGATGCAGGGAACGTGTTCGAGCGCCCACATTGGCTACTTGGCCAGGAGGTGTGGCGTGGGTCGCTGGCCACGCCCGGCCCACGAAGCTGGTGATCTGGAGACGCCCTGTGGCCGCTGCTGGGTCCTCCCGTTGTCCCGAGCCAGTTACCCGGGGCCTTGCAACCCCGCCTATGACATCTGCAGCGTTCCGGACACTCAAGACATTTTGGTTCGCTGCCGTAATGGGGGGGTGGCCGGAGGCCAGATGACGCAAATGGGAGCTTTCAGTAGTCCCCCCACCGACCGCTTACCCCGAAAGCCAGGAAGTAGCAGTCCCGCCAGCGGGAGCACTGGCAAAAATAACACAGCAGGATGAACAGCAGTGGCCATCAACGGCAGCGGCGGGAACAGCATTAACAGTACGACTAAACAGGGCGGCCAGTGGCATCGCCCACACTTGCAGGAGCAGCTGCTGCACGAGGCCATAACAGCTGAGATGAATCGCTTTTATTTATCCACCCCAACATGCATGATTACAGGCAGCAGCTGTGGCTCTCCGAACAGCAGCAGGTCAGACCGCAATACAATGGACGGAGACTGACTGACTAACACTTGTTGGAGAGAGAGTCGGTCTTGCGGCCCATCTGCTACTGCTACGACCGTCACCTGCCATGCTGACTTCACCCTCTCACTAGCCAATCCTTCCTCCTTCCTCCTGGTCTTACCTCCTCCTTCTCCTCCTCCTCTTCCTCCTGGTCTTACCTCTCCTCTTCTCCTCCTCCTCTTCCTCCTGGTCTTACCTCTCCTCCTTCTCCTCCTCCTGGTCTTACCTCTCCTCCTCCTCCTTCCTCTTGATCTTACCTCTCCTCCTTCTCCTCCTCCTCTTCCTCCTCCTTTCCCCATATGTCCTCCATCCTTGTTCTCACTACCCCACCTCGTGTGGACTAAATGTGCTCCCTGACTGGATTGTTCAGTTGCTCAAACCGAGCCAAGACCCTTGCTGCTCAACACTGTTGTTTAGATCAGATGTATTTCAGTATTTCAGCAGGTCCCATGCTGTATTGCCCCAAGGTACTGATGTATTTCAGCAGGTCCCATGCTGTATTGCCCCCAGGTACTGATGTATTTCAGCAGGTCCCATGCTGTATTGCCCCCGGGTACTGATGCATTTCAGCAGGTCCCATGCTGTATTGCCCCAAGGTGCTGATGTATTTCAGCAGGTCCCATGCTGTATTGCCCCAAGGTAATGATGTATTTCAGCAGGTCCCATGCTGTATTGCCCCAAGGTGCTGATGTATTTCAGCAGGTCCCATGCTGTATTGCCCCCAGGTACTGATGTATTTCAGCAGGTCTCATGCTGTATTATCCCTAAGTGCTGATGTATTACAAGTCTCCATACTGTATATGCCCCTAGTCTATTACAACAGACCCCATACTGTATTGCCTCCTAGGTTATTACAACAGACCCCATATCGTATTGCCCCCTAAATCTATTACAGCAGGCCACACATTGTATCGTCCCCAAGTTCTCTTGATTTGCTAAAACAACCACAACAACTCAAGTGCCTGTCAGTTCTTGGACAGCCTCAACCCAAGAAACACTCAAGCGCAGGTTATCTGTTGTGTTCGACAAGCACACACACACACACACACACACACACACAGCACTACCTACCTCAAGCAGTAGCAGTCTCTTGAGGGCTATTCACCTGCCGCTCAGCCATGACTCACCTGGGGAGCAAATTAAAGGTTTAGATGAGATATACAGAGTGAGGTGGGAATTACATCAAGAAATTATTACACTCAGGCGGTTATTAAATGAAAGGGGTATAATACCACTGGATTACATATATAATCCAAGAATTATATTATCCTAAAAAAAATAACGTTTAGAGATTAATTATATTAGATTATAATATTACATTTAAAGATAAAATAATATGCATAGACTAAAATTATAAACGAATTATCGACATACCTTATAATGACAGATCCACAAAAGAGAGTTACATCCTTTAAGGCTAAAGAATATGACCTTAATTTAAAGACAGTCAGTCACTTTAAAAGTACCATTACACCCTTCAAATTCACACTCTTTAAAGAAGAAAAGACAATCTATTGGGCAAAAGTCACAGCCTTTGAGAGTAGTCACACCCATTTAAGATACAATAATACCCTTTAAAACTTTTAAAAGGTATGGAAATACCTTTTAAAAGTGGGATATAATTCTTGATGCACCCACAGACCCATCTGTCAAACACACACACACACACACACACACACACACACACTCACCCTGACTCATGCAGAAAAAGAGAGAACCATTACATCCGTAACAAACACTCATGGGTGATTCACACACAAGCACTTCAACATTCTCGAACAACGTAAATGCATCACACATTACTTTTCCCCTTGGTAAATCCCTCACACACACACACACACACACACACACCCATAACACACACATACACAGCCGGAGCGCGTCCTCGCGTTAATACTTCACAAAAAAAAAAAAAAATAAATATGCCCCGTCCTTGCCCTAGTGAGTGTATCACACAGGCCCGAGGCAAGAGCAAACCCTCCCTGTGTCCCTCCACCGCAAACACACATTACTCGCCATACGTCTCACACACACACACACAGCCACGCGAACCTTACGCTCTCCGCAGGGCACCGAACATTGTACAATGCTCGCGTCAACACTTAAAAGAGCTTCAGTGCCTGGCTTGGTAATACTGCGGGACTCTGGAGAAGTTTCGCGGTCTGATGTGGTAATACTGCTTGACTTGTGTGTGTGTGTGTGTGTGTGTGTGTGTGTGTGGAAGAGGGGAGGGGGCGGAGTGGCCTTGGGACTGGATGTCAAATCAAGTTTGGTTAGGTGTCGACGTCTAACTTGAGTTGGCTCGGCAGGTTAAGCAGGTCTAGTTAGGTTAAGCCAGGACACCGTCTAACTTAGTTAGGTTAGGTTGGGTTAATTTGGGAGGGCTTTGGGATAGGTCAAGCTCAGGTAGGTTAAGCTGATTAGGTTAGACCAGATTTTGGTAGGTTAGTTACTGTAGGAAAGGCCTAGTTATGGTTGGCTAGGTTAGGTTATACTACAAGCCTAGAAGGCTTGGCTAAACCGGTTAGATTAAATCAAGATGAGGTAGTTTATGTTGGTTAGGTCTGGTTATGGCTTAGTAAAGTTCGATTGGTTAGGCCAAGGCTGCTCTAGTCAGGACAGTTAAGCAGGTAGTGTGGTTTCAAACCGTCCATATTACAAGGCCAGGCTAAACTAAGCTGGGGACTGGGTAACTTTGACGAGGTTTAACTATGGCAGATTAGCATCAACTGATAAACCACTGATAAAATCAACTCCTGATATAGCCTTGAAGATCCTGGAAGATTACAATATGAAAGAATTCCTTAATATTCTTGTGTGATATATATATATATATATATATATATATATATATATATATGGCAGATCCTCATATGGAAGAACCATCTTGTTAATCTCTGATGTTTATTTAACTCCGCACCTGAGCGACTATGGCGGGTCCGGAACGTTCCTGCAGCGGTGCTAGGCTACCGTCACAGAAGGTCCGCCTTCAGAAATACACCCCACTAAAGATGGTAACGATAACAAGCAATCAATGGCTTTGTTAAGCTCCAGCTGGAAGCCCTATTACGTAAGAGCCTGACCTTCAAACATCCTGCTAAAAGTGCGAGTCAAATTTAGTGCTATTACAAGGTCTTTTCTCACAAGTGTTAACTGTCGTAATAGAGAGCGCTGAAGGTTGTATTTCGAACAAGGACTGTATCCGGAGAGTAACGGCCATGACGCAGAATTGTGCTTGGCATTGGAGTAGAAAACGTCCAATGCTGGCGATATTCATGAGCCAGCAGGCTTTTGAAATCTATTGCTGGCGATAGTCATATGTTACAGGCTTTTAGCACCAATTGCTGGCGATATTCATGGGTCAGGCTTTTGAAATCTAGCTCTGGTAATATCTACAGGCCAGAGCAACCAAAACTGGCATTAACCACTCTCTACTACGCTATATCTGGGGGTTAAGCACATGAAAAGCAAACCAACTCTGTGTAAAATATATCTTTAGACGCAAATAACTTCAATAACGGTCATGTTATTGCATAAGTATCTAATACCATAAATATTCCTTACAGTATTCTGAAAATGAGTAAATATAAGACTAAAAATCAAGCTAGGTAATCTTGATGGCGCGTGAGGCGTAATTATGACGACAGTCGTGTGTAGCGCCATATCTGCTGGACGAGAGTCTCTCGCGGGGAACTCGCGCACACACACAGCCTGTACAGAACTTGACTCATCTGGGCCACAGGATTAGGACATCGTGACCACGGAATTAGGACATCTCGGCCACGGTATCAGTACCTCTCAGCCATGGGATTAGGACATCCCGTCCAAGGAATTAGGAAATACCTCTAGGCGGTCTCAGTCAGCTGTATATAAGAGTGGAAGGTGGGAGGAGGAGACCGTCCGTCACCTCTGGCCTGGAACAAACCCCGCCCGTCTCAACCTCTCTCCAACACACCCCTCCATCCTCGCTCCTCGGCTACACCCACCAACACCACCATGTTACCAGTGTAGAGGGCGAAAATTAAAGAGGTCTATTAACTTTTTTTTCCAATTTAACATTTTTTTATGTAAGAGAAAATGCTGCTGAAAGAGAAATAATTATTTCATCCAAACTAAATAGTAGTAAGGCTTACTTAAGAAGTCTATGCTCTGTCTGTCAGCAAATTTGATTTTACTAAAGTATTTTGGAATCTGCACTGACTCATATAATTTATCAACCCCTTAGGAGTCAAAACGATCACTTTGGGAACCACTAAATCACTAAAATATGGTATAAAATCTAAGTTTCTGATATCCTCCACTATGACAACCTCGAAAGGAACCAGCGGTCTGCTTCTGGTTGAATTCCTTAGTACTGATTTGCAACCTGCATGTTTCAGATGAGATTATATGAGTAAATATCTTTATAGTGTGCAGTTACTAGTAAAGTATGTTAAATTGGCCCCTGTCACTATCTAGCAGTCCTGCACAGGTTTGCATTAATGAACTAAGCCGTGATGGAAATCACTCTCATAATCGTTTAAGTAATCAAAGACCAAATATAAATACATTAACTGGCTATAAACGTCTGTAAACGTGTTCCCTGCCTAGGTTTCATTTACCATATTTTTTTCTTTAAATCACGCACGAACCATCTGTTCCTCGGCCCACACCTTCATATCAGGATCAAGCAAGCTTACTTTATAGTCGGCTGGTCGCCTAATGATCGCCTACAGACATGTCTGTCAAATAAAGCTTCCACAAAGAAGGATCTGTGTCAAGCCGTGAAACTCGAAGTGACAACAATGGAGCAGCTGGCGGCCAGGCCTTAAACTTACATAGAGGTTCATCTTTTGAAAGTTTAAATACTTGTTTTAATTACTTTGCTTACATTACTTTGTTTTAGAGTTAATAATGAGTCTTTTCTATCAATATTAAAACGTATATTAGAGTTATACTAAAGAAAATTATCTGTTTTCGCATTTTCTTTAGCGTTTTCACTTTAGAAAGATGTATAGCTGTTTTGTAGTCGTCTTATGTCTGTAAACAAAGGCGTCCGGAAAGTCATAAACCGTGCGACCCATACGATTTGCAGGAGCCTGTCAACAGCGAAATTAGAACACCCAACAGTGTCATTAAGTCAACATTACTTACACACAAACCAGGTGATGGTCACAGAACAGTCTCCAGCAAAACTATATCACTCAAAGATATCAGCTAAGTCAACAATACGTAGAAAACTGTCTGAAGTCAGCCATGTTAGACACCTGAAACGGCATAGACTCCGCATCAAATAAAGTAACGGGTTCATCTTAATCCTGGCACTGCGTTGGCTAACCCGCTATCCTCTACGACCTACTTATGATGAAGCCATCGCCCTCAATAGCTGGCGAATTATCAGATATATCGGCTGAATCCACCCATTATGTTTACGTCTCGAATAAATCCACCCAAAGTGCTATGTCGGCCATATCCCACTCGCAATTTTGTGTTCACCAAATCCTCCCACTATTTACGCATGCTAATTTTCCATGAACTCTCTTGCCTTTCTGTCCATCTACAAGAAGAACAGTCTTCTCAGAGTGCACACATTGTAGACAAAATACAGTTGGCAGTTTCGAGGAAAGCTACATAAACCAGTCGCTGCACAAACACACGAAAAGACTATCATGATCTGTCTTCATGATTACCTACAGAGGGAAATCTACGAGCGATAGAGAACCGTTCTACAGCGCTACAAGACAACGTTGATCCCTGTATGGCTCCCGGAGGTACGGAGCTCCGACGGTAGCGTAATAGTAGTATTCACACAATTCACTTCTCATAATGGCAACCTGTAGGGGATGTGAATGGCCGGGCGGGATCTTCTGAATGTTGTCTCTCTCTCTCTCTCTCTCTCTCTCTCTCTGAGTGTGCATGAAGTGGAGCGGCGGCGTAACGGAGCGGGGAAGGTGTGGGAGTCTAGCTGGCGGTGACACACTTAACTGAAGACATTATGCCAAACATTACCGGACCGCTCGGGGGAGGGGGACGCAACGCGACACGCTCCTGGACGCCATAATGATGCGATAAGGAACCTCGTAATGGATGTACCACCAACATACCGTAATAAAATAAAACGCTGCAATCACCAGCAGGACACCGTTAATGGATCCTGACAAGCCAGGAAGGCCATCTTCTGATAACTGTCCATAACGTAAAATAAGTAATGTCCTCATTTCAACTTGTCATTCATATTTACTCCTCACTTCAACAACTGCAGCTGGAACTCTGACAAAAAAAAATCACAGCCGTTCCAGTTATTCCATACTAAACCGACGTGTTCTTTAGCAAAGAATTTATGAAAAAATACAAAAAGGAATTTCACGTCTCGAAAGTTGAAAGACCAAGAGTTTATACATAAGAATCAATCTCTTGTTTCCCGTGTGTCTGCGGGAGTCGACCGATAACCGACCAATTGGTATCTCATGCTCAACTTGTTCAGTGACCTCTGAGTTTATCAAGGTCGGTGTATGTGAACATGGGGCCGTAAGTGCGTGTACGAGACACGTGTATGACGAGGGTCGTGTGATAGAGTATATGCGAGGCTCCTGCAGCCGTACTGACGAAATAGCCCAACAGCTAGCGTGACTCGGAGTCGTCAGGGCACACCACAGCCACAGCAGGTGTGGCTGCAAGTGGTGGTCTGTGGTAGTGTATGTTGGGCGGTGGTGGTGTGTGGTGGTGGTGGTGGTGGTAGTTATGTGGCCTGTACAAGCAGGGTGTATTTGAAGTGGTGTTCTGTCTACCTTGCCTATCACCACGCCCTACCTTGCCCTACGTATTATCTTGGAGATATCTACCAAAAGATTAAGCCAAAAGTCAGGGCTAGCGCGTAGCGCTCACCGCACTTCTTGCTTGATGTCCTTTATCTAACCTAAATTCATCTGGAAATGACTTCAGCCGTTTACCAATATTTCTTTTAAATGTTCCAGAAGAAGTTGTTTCATTCATGTTTCTTATCTCTCCTCTTCACTACACCCTACACCCACTACACTGGCTAGCCTGGCTCCCCAACACCCAATACACTGGCCAGCCTGGTTCCCGCCATCAGCTGGACCCACCACACTCCGTCCTCCTGACCTTGAAACATACACTATTGATCTCCGATGTACACGGGACTGTACAGGCGTTCAGCTCCCTCGCCCCACTGTACTTTGTACACTGTCCCCTCCCCTCACCATCATCCCTCCCTGGGAACCATCCGAACCCCGCTCACTATCTTTCACTATCACTCTCCTCTCATTACCAATAACTCGTCAGTATAATAATAATGATACTGATTCATGTTCTAAAAACTTGTTACATGAGTATATAAAATCTATGACTTAATGCAAGGGGTTTTATAAACATAGAAGGGACTCCTTGGAAAGCAAGTGAGTATATATATATATATATATATATATATATATATATATATATATATATATATATATATATGTGTGTGTGTATATGTATATATATATATATATATATATATATATATATATATATATATATATATATATATGAACAACGATGGTCTCACGACACACTACACCAACACAGTACACACCATGAGGACCTCAAGTCAACGCAGACCCGACTCTCTCCACCGGGAGCAGGGTGGCCCTTGCGGGAGACGGACCGAGGTACCCAACCAAACAACACAGTGAAAACTTGTCATTACACTTTTATTCTCGGCCTCCACATCATGGCCGCCCTCCACCCACATGACGGCCCTCCACCTCCTCTTTCCACCATCCACCACACCTCTTTCCCTCTCGATCTCTCGGCCTGATTAGCTAATCTGTAACTACCGATCAACGCCTGAGGAATCTGTGGGGAGGAAAACTTCTGTACCTTCGCCTGCCTACCTCGTCAATAACATTCTGTTCACAGTTCCTTGCTCTCGTATACCTCCCCAGATGTTGGCTCTACTGACACCAGACTCCAGCCGCAACACACCCACGGGAAAAAAAGAAAATCTTTATTCGTAGTTCCAGAACACCTGGAACGTATTCACATTCTGTAGCGAAGGTGTGGATCAAGACCCGATACCCTTGGAAACCCGGTCTTCGCAAACGCTCTCTCGCCATATGCAACTCACTTGCGTTAGCGCGTGTTTCATCCAGACAACACAATTCCAGGAAGTGTTCGTATTGTAAACACAGCCCCCTCGGAGGCCTTGATGATGCGCAACACAAAATCCAAATGTCCAAAACATGTTTCCAGCATGAGGCAAAACTCCAGTACACATATTATGATGAATGTTTAATCACCAGAACATGTGGTCCACGGGTATGCTGTCCGCTTAAAATTCTCGGTGGCCAGGATTCGATTCTCGGGAGCCCAGTAGTGAAATTATCTGGACATGTGTTTGTTTACATTCATGTCGAAGGCTACGGACACGGGAAAAAGACCCTGTAGAGGCCAAGCCCTCAATGAGGAAGAGAAAGAGTTAAAGAGTTCCAAAGTTTGGCGGTGTAGCGAAGAAACAGACGTCACAACAACCCACTTTAGAGTTGCCACAGCGGCTGGGCAGCAGTCATGTGACGCAGTGGCTTGCTGAGCATAACGTGGTGTAGCTAACGGCGGACGAACACACAAACAGCCAGCCAACACTCAGCATTAAACTTCCAAGACACGTGCGCACGTACACTTTTAATCCCCAGGACACGTGCGTATATACGCAGCAGAGTTCCAGGATATCCTGAGAGAGTACAGATGGCTGTTAGATGTGAAAAAACCTACCCACAACACATTGGCAGTAAACACTCAGCAGCCGTCAGTGCCCTGGGAGAGTGTATGGATGCCACGTGTCTTTGTTTATAAACAAAAGGTGTTGACGCTTGCCATATATGGAAACTGCACCAGAAAGACATCTTAATCTATTGACAGTCACACTGACTTATGTTTGCATGATGTCAAAGTGTGGTGATTACACGATCTTCAATCGCTCGATATATACACACACACACATACACACACACAC
>JAYMFT010037262.1:0-15748 GCA_038088735.1 Panulirus argus | reverse complement strand
CTGGCTCATTTCAAGAGAAATGTTTTTCACTTTCTCAAAAATTTGTAAATACTTTCCCTGTCTGTTTTTCCCCCTTTGTCAATTCTCTCTATATGTCAATTAGGGCCCGGCCTTGTTGTGGACTTTTGTCTGTGACTGGAGCCTTCAACATACAAAAAAAAATCCTTTAAAATATTCACTCCATCTCCTCCTCACTCCATCACTACCTTGTATCACTTCCCCCACTGCCCCTTCACCAATGTTCCCATTTGTTCTCTTGTCTTATGCACATTATGTACCTCCTTCCTAAACTTCTTTTTATTCTCCATAAAGTTTAATGATACTCTCTCACCCCAACAGTCATTTGTTCTTTTTTTCAACCCTTGCACCTTCCTCTTGACCTCCCGCCGCTTTTTCTTATACATCTCACAGTCATTTGCACTCCTTCCTTGTAAGTATTGTCCAAACACCTCTTTTTTCTCTTTTACTAACAACTTTACTTCTTCATCCCACTACTCACTACCCTTTCTAATTTGCCCACCTCTCAACTTTCTTATGCCACATGCATCTTTTGCATATGCCATCACTGCTTCCCTAAATACATCCCATTACTCACCCACTCCTGTCACTTCATTTGCTCTCACCTTTTGCCATTCTGTACTCAATCTCTCCTGGTATTTCTTCACACAAGTTTCCTTTCCAAGTTCATTGATTCTCACCACTCTCTTCTCCCTGACATTCTTTCTTCTTTTTTGATAACCATTACGAATCTTCACCGTTGCCTGCAAAAGCAGTGATCAGACATTCCACCAGCTGCCCCTCTCAGCACATTTACATCTATCAATTTATGTTTATCAATCAAAATGTCTTCCAATAATGCCTGTTGACCATCTCTCCTACTCACATATGTATACTTGTGTGTATCTCTCTTTTTAAACCAGGTATTCCCAATCACCAGTCTTTCTTCAGCACAAAAATCCACAAGCTCTTCACCATTTCCATTTACAACAATGAATACCCCAAGTGCACCAATTATACCCTCAACTGCCATATCATTTACTTTTGCATTCAAATAAACCATCACTAATACCTGGTCTCATGCACCAAAACTCCTAACACTCACTCAGCTGCCACCAAAACACCTGCCTCTCATGATCTTTCTTCTCATGACCCAGTGCATAAGTATCAACAATCACCTATCTCTTGCCATCCACTTTCGGTTTTACCCATATCAATCTAGGATTTACTTCCTTACACTCCATCACACACTTCCACAACTCCTGCTTCAGGAGTAGAGCTACTCCTTCCTTAGCTCTTGTCCTCTCACCAACCCTTGACTTTACTCCCAAGTCGTTTCCAAACCATTCTTCCCCTTTACCCTTGAGCTTCATTTCACTCTGAGCCAGAACATCCAGGTTTCTTTCCTGAAACATATTACCTATCTCTCCTTTCTTCTCATCTTGATTACATCCACACACATTCAGATACCTCAATCTGAGCTTTTGAGGAGGATGAGCACTCCCCTCTTGACTCCTTCTTGTTTCCTCCTTTAGAAATTGAAATACAAGAAGGGGAGAGTTTCCAACCTCCACTCCTGCCCCCTTTAGTCGCCTTCTACGACACGTGGTGGAATACAAGGGAAGTATTTTTTCTCCCCTATCCTATATGAATGTATATATTTTGTTTGTTAAGCATCAATCTATCTTCCTCCTTTTTCATATTTTTTTTCATACTCGATTGCCATTTCTTGCATTAGCAAGGTAGTGACAGGAACAGACAAAGAAAGGCTGCATCCACCTACAACCATTCTCTAGCTCTCATGTGTAATCCACCAAAAGCACAGCTTCCAATCCATGACAAAATTGATCCCATCCCTTAGAAATCTGGCATACAAAGAGATGCTAAAACATTTGGATCTCTTTTCCCTTAAAAAATGTAGACTTTGCAGGGACTTAATCCAAGTGTTCAAAATTCTGAACAAGTTCGATAATGTAAATCACGAACATCTCTTTGAAATACAAGAAAATACAGTTACCAGAACATATGGAATAAAACTCAAAGCTAAAACATGTAGTATCGATATGGGAAAAAACTTTTCCTATGGGTGTGTTGAGCACTGGAATAAGTTATCATCAGATATAGTGAATGCAAAGACTATGAATACCTTTAAAAGTCATTTAGACTAATATTTTATAAATTCAGGTATACTCTGAGAAAAACACCAGAAATAAACTGTATAAATGACAATGGTAATGGGGACAGTAGAAGGCTAATGTGCAGCAGCAGGGGGTCAGTGATAGCTTAAGAAATTGCTGAGCGGAATTCCATTTTCTTGTCACGTTAAATTTTTTCTTTAACAGAAAACCCAGTCATGGGACAATCAGGCCTCCTGTTGTCTGTCTTTCTCATGTAAACTCTCATGTAAACTTATGTAATCCAAGCCCCACAGACCTCTCATGGTTTAACACAGCCATTTCATATGCCCTGGTTCAATCCATTGACAGAATGTTGACCCCTGGACACCACATTGATCCAATTCACTCTATTCCATGCACATCTTTCACCCAACTACATGTTCTGGCCTAAATGCTCCAAATCTTTTTCACTCCATCCTTCCATCTCCAATTTAGTCTCCCTGTTCTCAGTGTTCACTCCCCTTCTGACAGATATATCCTCTTTGTCAACCTTTCTTTACTCATTCACTCCACATGTCCAAGCCATTTCAGCACACCTCCTAAACTCTCTCAACCACATCTTTCTTATCACCACAACTCTCTCTTACCCTTTCATTACTTACTTGATCAAACCACTTCACATGTTGTCCTTAAACATTATATTTCCAACACATCCATCCTCCTCCACACAGCCTCATCTCCTGCACAAACTCACACCTAAAAAACATTGTTAGGACTACTTAACCATCAAACATACCTCTTTTTGCCCTCCCAGTTAGCCATCTTTCTTTCCAAACACTTCTCAACACTCCCAGAACATTTGCCCCCTCACCAATCCTATGACTCATATCCTCTTCCATGTCTACTCCTTGATATCTAAAACATTTCACTTCCTCCAATTTTTCTCCATTTAAACACACACCCCAACTAACCTGTCCCATAACCCTGCTAAATATAATAACCTCACTTTTATTCACATTTACTCACAACTTCCTCCTATGACACATTCTTCCAAACTCAGTCAGCATCTTCTGCAGTTTCCCATTAAAATATGCCACCAGTGCTGTATCACTAACAAATAATATCTGAGTCACTTCCCTGGACCTCTCATCCCCAGCAGACTACATCCTTGCCATTCTCTCCAGGGCTCTTGCATTTATGTCCCTCACCACCTATCCATAAAAAATTTAACTACCATGGTGACATCACAAATCCCTACTGCAGACCAACCTTCATTCAGAATCATCACTCTCATCTCTTCCTGCTCTTACACTTGCTTTATACCCATAATAACAACTTCTTACTGTTTCTAATAGTTTTCCTCCCCTACCATATATTATGGAGACCTTCCACAAAGCCTCTCTATCAACTCTACTATATGCTTTCTCCAGATTCATAAATGCCACATACAAATTCATCTGTCTCGCTAAGTATTTCTCACACACATTCTTTAAAGCAAACAACTGATCAACACATCCTCAACCACTTCTGAAACCACACTGCTTCCCTGCAATCTCATGCTTTGGTCATGCCTTCACTCTCTCAATCAATAATGTTCCATACAGCTTACCAGGTGCACTCAACAAACTTATACCTCTGTTGTTTGAACACTCACATTTATCCTCCTTGTCTTTTTATAATAACACTACACATTCATTCTGCCAATCCTCAGGTATCTCACCATGATTCATATATACAATGAATATCCTAACAAAGTGATCAGTAATACAGTCACCCACTTCCTTATTAAATTCAACTGCAATACCATCCACTTCAGCTGCCTTACCACATTTCATCTTATAAGTTTTTACCATCCCTTCTCTCTTCACTAAACCACTCTCCATGACTCTCTCACTTCGCACATCAGCCCAGCCCAATGTATCATTAAACACGTTCAACAGTCCTTTAAAATACTCACTCCATCTTCTCACTGCATCATTACCTGTTACAACTTTCTCTTTTCCTCCATTCACCAAATTTCCTATTTTTTCTCACATTTTTTTTATGATTCACCTTCCAAAACATCATGTTCTCCCTTAAGTTTACTAATACTCACTCACTCCAACTCTTTTTTTTTTAATGTTGAAGGCTCCAGTCACTGACAAAAGTCCACATCAAGGCCCTCTTCTTTTTAAACCCTTCATCTTCCTCTTGACCTCCAGTCACTTTCCTTTACACATCCCAAAATCAGTTGGACTCCTTCCCTGTAAGTACGGTCCAGACATCTCTTTTCTCTTTTCTCTCACTAACAACTTTACTTTTTCATCCCACCACTGACTACCCTCTCTAATCTGCCTTCCACCTTTTACTTGCCACATGCATCTCTCGCATATGCCAGCTCTACTTCCCTAAATACCTCCCATTCCTTACCCACTCCCCTTGCTTCATTTACTCTCACCTTTTGCTATTCTAAACTTAGTCTTTCCTGGTATTTCTTCACAAAAGTTCACTTTTTCATGCTCACTCTCACCACTCACCTTACCAAAGATTTTTCCTCTTTCCCGAAAACCTCTACAAATCTTCACCCTCGCTTCCACAAGATAGTGACCAGACATCCCTACAGCTGCCACTCTCAGCACATTTACATCCAAAGTCTCTCTTTTACTCACCTACTAATTACTATGTAATCCATTAATGCCCACTGATATCTTTCCTTACTCACATACTAATTACTATGTAATCCATTAATGTCCACTGATATCTTTCCTTACTCACATACATACAATTGTGTTTGTCCTTTTTAACCCAGGTGCTCCCAATCACCAGTCCTTTTTCAACATACAGCTCCACAAGCTGTTTGACATTCCCATTCATAATACATAATACCTCATGCCCCACAATTATACCTTAAACTGTCTTAATTACTCACCTTCACATTCAAATCACCCATCACCAAAACCTGGTTTCTTGCATTAAAACTGCTGACAAAAACTAAGATGCTCTCCAAACATTTGCCTCTCATATATCCTTCTTCTCATGGCCAGGTGCATAAGTACTACTGATCACCCATCTCTTGCCATCCACTTTAATTTTTACCCACATCAGTTTAGAATTCACTTCCTTACACTCATGTACACACAACAACTGCTACTAGAATAATGTTACTCCTTCCTTAGGTCTCTTTCTCTCACCAGCCAATGACTTTACTCCTAATACATTTCTAAACCTTTCTTTTCCTTTACCTTTGAGCTTCGTTTCACTCAAAACCAAGACATCCAAGTTTCTTTCCTCAAACATATTACCTACTTCTCCTCTCTTCTCATCTTGGTTACATCCAAAAACATTTAGACACCCAGTCTGAGCATTCAAGGTGGATGCACACTCCCTGCTTAGTTCTGTTATCTTTTCTGTCTTTTAGAAATTGAAATGCAAGAGGAGATGATTTCCAGCCCCCCACTCCAGCCCCCTTAAGCTGCCTTCTACGACTTGCAGGGACTATGGAGGTAGAAATCCTTCTACCCTACAACAATTTTGTTTATATGTATTCCTTTTGGTCTTTTTTTTTGATATCTCATCCTCTTTATATCCCCTCCTTCATTTTCTCTCCACTGAATCATTCATCTCTCTTCTGCTCCTTCATAATCATACAGAGAAATATTTTCTAATAACTATTCTGCACTGTCCATAGCTTTCACCTTAGAGGATTCATACACCCCAGCTAAATGAATTTTACTTTATTTATTAGATCCTCACCACACAAGTTGAAATTTTTAGAATCTTTAACATAAAAAGACTAGGTGATATTTAAGCCATTGTCTTGCACATCTACACTGACCTTACCTAGTCCATTTATGTACAAATTATCATAAGTACTTAATCATTTAACACAATGTTCTACATCCAATTTCAATGACTGAACCCACACTGTAGATGATGTTGAAACTTCTGTACTACTGTCACTTTCAAATGTAAATTAGGTCACTATCATCTACTGCCTTTACAACCCTTTTGTCAAGTCAGACCTTTGAAATTCAAAGTTTCTTTGTATATCTTTTTCAACTGACCTTTTTTTATGACAAAAGTTACATGTAAGAACTTTATCATAGGGAAAACCATAATGTCTACAAGTTTTCTTTCTAACACTCAGTAATTTAACCTATGGAGATTCCATTTGCTCACCACACAATGCCTTCTTTATACTCAAGATTTTCTCTAACAATGTACATGATGGCATTCCTTGAAGATCTAAATTTTCTGCTACCATATTAGGGAAATATACTTTACAGTTCACAGCCATGAACACTTGATCTCTAACCCTGAGATCAAACTGGTCACCAAAATTGCAGTCTTTAGCCAAAGCCTTGAGGCTAATACCTAATGAAGTCTTTGGAAGTTTTCACCCCAACATCTTGGGCTGGGCCTCAGGTGTTGGACTGGGTTGTTAGTCAACAAAGCTGCTGGAAACCACAGCCTGGCTGGTATGGAACTCTTTGTAGCTACTTGTCCAGTGCACTTTTAAACTTCTCTGCTCTGTATCCCATCCTGTTTCTGATGATAGAAAGGAAGATGTTGAAGAATCTTGTGCCCTGAATGCTTAAGATGTTCTCATTTTAGTGACATGTTGGCCCTTTGGATTTCAGAGGTAGTATTTCACACTCTTCCATGCCTGTCATGCCAATAGGATGTTATTTCTGAAAGCAAGTTGGGAACCATACTCTTTGCGATTTTCTAGGTATAGATAATGATTTACTTCTCCTATCTGTATTCCAGGGAGTACAGCTTCAGAGATTCCATCCATTCCCAGTTAATTAAGTTCCCTTACCACATCAATATGGGCTATGAAAGACCTCTGAGCACTTTCTAATTCTGCAGTTTCACCTGCCTTACAGAGTGATTTTAGAATGGAACAATATTCAGTTTGTAAGAGAATTAGCACTTTGAATAATATCACCACTGACTTTTCTTCCCTTGTCTTGAAGGTCTGTAGGGTTCAGCCTACCATCCTTCTACATGAGGCAAATGATATGTTCACTGAAGGTTAGGTTGTTAGACATTATTGCTATGAGGACTTTCACATTATTCAACTGGTTTATGATAGCATCTCTCAGTCCGGTATTCTGTATTATTTCCCAAACTGGAGGCGTTGAAACTTATCTCCACTGAAAAGCATGTTGTTCTCAGTTGCCCAGTAAAAGACTTCATTTATGTTTCTTTGCAGCCATATGGCATCCTCTATTGAAGTGATTTTCATATTTATTCTCATATCACCTGCAAAGGGTGATGTGAAACTGTTGCTAATGTTTATGACATTGTTAATGAGGAACAGGAAGAGTGCAAATACAGTTCCTTTAAGGACTGAGCATTTTACTGTGGAGGCACTGGAGATGGTTAACAACTACATGTTGGGATCCATTAGTTAACAAGTTGTATATTCATCTTTCAATTTTTCTGATTATTCCCATCTTTCAAATTTTAAGTACTAGGAAAACACGGTCACATTTGTCAAGAGCTTCAACAATCCTATCATAAGAGTCAAGCAATTGAAAGAGGCAGGATCTTCCTGCTTTGAAACCATGTTGTCCTGGGTTATGTAGATTGTTCATTTCCATAAATTCAGTAAGTTTGCCTCTTAGGATTCTTGGGAAGATTTTAATATAGTTCTGTGTTAAACCTATCAGTCAAAAATTTATCAAGATTGCTTTGCTTCCACGTTCTTGGAGTAGAACAATAAGAGTCAGGTTTTGACCCTTAGGAATGATGCCAGAATCTAAACTTTTCCTTCAGAGGATATTTAGTGCTCATGCTAGGTCAGCAAAACACATATTCAATTATTCCCATAGGCTTGTCTTCCTTTACTGAAACACTGTGAAATTTCTGAGATACAAAGATTTCACAATATGATGAGCCTTGAACAACTTAATCAACACTGCATACATCTTGGTGTAAGAAAAATCTGGTGCACATAAATTTCATAGAATACCAAAAACATCTGTGCCCACCAAAACCAACTGGATATTCTTTTTCCTGGTTGCTTCAGTTATCTTGAGATTATCAGAGTTGGCTTCTAGCAAACTCGACCAAAGCTCCAAGGAAAGTCTGGACCAATCAAAGGCATCAATCTTAACCAATGGGTTAGCCATGTCAACAAGAAACCGCATGCACCTTTTAAAAAAATAATCAAGCATGCACAAACATCGTCACATTTTTTTTCTTTATGTTGAAGGCTCCAGTCATGGACAAAAGTCCACATCAAGGCCAGGCTTTAATTGAAATACAGAGAGAATTATGAAAGGGAAAAAGAAAAGACAAGGGAAAGTATTTACAAATTTTGGACGAAGTGAAAAACTTGTCTTTTGAAATGTGCCCAGTTATAGTTCTTGGGAAAGATATTAGAAGGTAGAGAATTCCAAAGCTTTGAGGTGTAGAAAAGAAACAGTTATCAAAAGGCCCATTCTTGTGTTGCTGACAGCTACACTGTATTTATGTGATACAGCAGCTTGCCGAGTATTGCGTGGTTTAGCTAGTGGTGGTGGCACACAAGCAGCCAGCTCTCAGGAGCAAAAACCAATTTAATACCTATAGAAGACGGAAAGTAAACCAACATTGAGGTGTAGGGTAAGATGGTCAGTTTTGTAAGTTAATCTAGGTGAGTTTATATGTTAGACCGCTTTTGACTCAGGTCTGTCAAGTAAGGATGCAGAGCTAGAACCAACCCTTTGTATAAACAGAGTAACAGGTCAGAAGAAAAGAAGTTTCGACATCTAAAGAGGAAATCAAGTTTCTTAGAAGTAGACTTAGCTGTTCCCATAATGTGGGGTTTCCAAGATCGTGTGGATGTTACATTAATACCAAGTATGTTCACTAAGTCAAGTATGTTCACTGAATCAAGAGGTGAAATTACAGAACAGTCAAAGGAGAGACAAGAGTTGTCAGGAGTTTTTGATAGAGAGAGAGAGGTAGAGAGAGCTAGATTTCATCTATCCTTTTGAAACATTCTGTCCAAGTCTGAGTTTTTTAAGGAACCTGTGTCAAGACGAGATGCAGATAGAGTGAAAGAAAGAGCTGAATTGAAGGGTGTGAATGAATGTAGTGTTGGGTCATCAGCTCATGAGTGTATTTGATTATTTGCAGAGGAGAGAAAATCATTGAAAAAAAAGGAGAATAAGCATAAGGGACAGGACAGAACCTTAAAGAACACCACTGCTGATGGAGAAAGGGGGGCAGGCTATTCCATTAACAACCACAGTGATAGACTGGCCAAAGAGGAAGTTAGATATAAAGGAGCAAAGTGAGGGAGGGAAGCCTAAAGAAGAGAGCTTAGAGATGAGACCCTGATACCATACCCTATTAAAAACTTTGGATATGTCAAAGGCAGCAACAAATGACTCCCCAAAATCTTTCAGGGATGACAACCAGACAATAGTAAGATAGGAAAGAATATCACCAGTGGATCTTGCCATACGGAAGCCATACTGGTGATCAGAAAAGAAGAATGTGAGTTTTGAGGTGACTAAGGATATGAGTGTTGACAAGGGATTCTAAGACTTTGGAAATGGTAGATGTCAAAGCAATAGGACAGTAATTAGAGGGGTCAGAATGGTCACCCTTCTCTGGGATGGGATGCATCACTGCATACTTCCAAGGAGAAGGAAAAGTTTTGTTTTTAAACAGAAACGGTAGAGATAAACAAGCACAGGTGCAAGTTCAGAGGCACACTCTTTAAGTACCCAAGGATGGATGCCATCATGGAGTGTGAATCTTTGACCTGCTATTTCTCGTGAGTCATAGAAAGCGTTAAGTACTGTGTGCTTCTCATTTGTAGTGGGAAGCGATAGTGTGAAAAGTATGAACATTTAGGGAGTGGTAGAGAGGAAAGGAGAAAACAGAAGAGAAGCCTTGCTTGTGTCCTGAGAGAGAAGCGCTTTCCAGACATTCCAAAAAGATCCCTTGTTGCTACTGCTGTGCATAATGGCTAAATCTCATCATCACAACTGAAGTTTCATTACAAAAACTAAATATTTACTTACCACTTAATTACTTCAAAACACCATGTGGCTGTACAATAATCTGCATTTCAAAGAAACAATAAACAAATGACAAACAAGGGTATCCAATTTTTCACATCAGAGTATCTGCTCTAACATAACAGCTTCGGATTGTAAGATAATGGCAATGCATATCAATAGCAGTCAAGCAAGTGAAAAAGGTAAGAATTCCTCACTCCAAAATCATGTTGTCTTGGGTTATGTAGGTTGTTCATTTCCATTAAGTTAGTCAATTTGCCTCTTAGGACTCTCTAAAAGGGTTTCAATAATGTGTGATGTCAGTGCTGTCACAGTCTGTGGTATTTTGGGATCGCTTTGTTCCTCTTTTGTAGAGACAGCCAATGTATGTCAATTTTAAATTTTGGGAGATGATGCCAGAATTTAGACTTTTTTCCATAGGTTACTTAGAGCTTCTACAAGAGGTGTTTTGATTTCTTTATGAAAACAAAGTTCTTGAAGTCTGGCCCTGGTACACATTGTATAGGTATGGTTCCAACGGCCCTCTTGAAATTGTGAGGTGAGGTGGTGATATCTGTCACATATAACATATGGGGATTGCTGCTTAGTAAAACCGTTGGGTCATTTTTTTTAAAACATGATTTTTGGCTACCTAAACACTGATTCATTCTGCTTTTAGATCTCACTCTTCTCCAGACATTCATCTTTCAAATTACCCTCTTCTTTTCTTGGGGGCCCACTAGAGTTTGTAATTACTGATTTGAATTTTGAATATATCATCAATGGGTCTATCCTCTTCTTCCATTTCCTGTGTTTCATATGACCTTTTGAATTTATGGTCTATGTCCTACTGTTCAATTAATAGGTTATCTTTCCTTTGCTGGGTAAGCTGTGGATATTTTAGGTCTGCAGTTCTTTTTTTGCCTCTTGTATAGGACTTGTCTTACTTGTTCTACTCCACATCTTTTGTGCTTTGATTATGTTGGTATACATCTATTGCATGTTTCGAGTCCTACAGTGGTTACGTTCTTAATATACTCCTCCCCTGTTCTGCTACTCAGCAGGGTTTCCCATTGTATCAAATGAGTCAAATTGATCACATCCTACCATTTCATTCGCATACTATTAAACTGAAACAGCTGTATACATCTTGTAGAGTCTTCAGAGGTATTCACCCCCACAGCCCAGGCTGCTGGATTTGGTCATTGGCCTACCTAAACTGTTGGAAGCCACAGCCCTCTGGTCTGTATAGCCCTACGGCCTGGTTGGTTTGATGCACTATGTGGGTACTTGTTGATTGTACTCTAGGACTTCACTATCATGCATCCCATGCTGTTTCTAATGGTAGATGGCAAGGTGGTGAAGAGTCTTGGGTCCATATGTTTAAAGTGTTCTCTTTATTTTTGTGCATATCGCACCTTTGCATTTCAGAAGTAGTATTTTACAGTCTTCCATGCCTGTTGTAGTTATGTATGTTTTGCCCATGTCCAACATATTACTTCTTCTGGTTAGTTTTCATGCTTGTAGACTGAGGGAGAACCTGTCACACAACCTGGACTGTTCTTTTTGCAGCTGTTCCTTTGAGCTGTTTCCAGAGCTAATTTTAGCTATAATGTTGTTTCCTGTTGGTTTCCATCTTATGTGTGGCAATAAAAGCTCCTGATGTAGAATAAACATACTATCGTATTTTACATTCCAGTTTGTGATAGTGTACTTATGCCATTTTTGGTTCTTGTTTCATTTTGAATTTGTAACTGCTTCATTTTCAATTTGTAAGATGGTATCTCAGGGAACAATTTTGTTTCTAAAATTTTGTTTCTCATATCCTTATCAAGATCACCTAGAAAATCTGATTCATGGCTCCTGTGACTACTTTCTTGTGAGTTTCTATGTTTATCTTCTTTTTATCAGTTCCCTGACCATCTTGACAATCCTTTTGGTTAATGCTGACATCATTTTAAACTTTCATTCATTGAGATACAATGATAAAAGATACAAAAGCACAACACAGACAAAATAGTAGATTGTCAAGAAATATTGCTATTAAATATAATGCAGTAAGAAGAGAAGAAAACAAAAATAATTCACTTTTGATCTATCCAACATATGAGCTACACTACTTTAATTATTCATGAGACACTAGTCATAAAGGGAACAGAACTGATATGAATTAACATGAACAACAGATACACATTCAAAATGTTTAATAAGTAATATTGAAGAATCTCAGTTATCCTAATACCCATTGTTCATGAGGATTTGGGTAACAGCCAATGACCAGGGAGGTATTTTACCAGTACTACTCGCCAGGGTATCAGGAGCATTAGTTACATCTGCTTAGCGAGCCAGCTCTTCAGTGCTTGTCAAGCTGCACTTCTCTGACCTAGGTAGCTGTCTTCTCTTTCTGCCTCACTAACACGTGGACTACTGGTATTCTGTCCACAAACATACAATCTGTCCTTGTCATACATAACATCTGACAACACTTATCTCACACAGCTCATTCTTCATAACTCTATATTTTCCTGCAGTGAGCACTGTGTGCTAGCCCTGCCTTTTGGCAAAATGGAAGGAGCAGTAGATAGAAGTAGCAGACATGAACATTCAGGCAGGAGCATTATGTAGAAATTGTAGGTAGAAGTAGTTGGAAAGAGCATTAGATAGAAGAGTCAGTAGAAACATTAGGTAAGAGCCTCGGCAAACGCTGTATAGGAGTTACCCTCTGCCAGTGGCCTGTTAAAGGTGAGGCACTAAAGGCTAAGAAGCAGCACTGGAGTTCACTAGTCATGGAAACCCTATTGCCGTGGCCATCCTTCTGAGGAAGTTCCAATTGGAACAGGAGTCAGAGATATAGATAGATAGATAGATAGATAGGTATATTCTATCATTATTCAGTGTGTTTTCAAAACAAAAATGTGTAATTCTATCAAAGCTGTAAGTGCAAAATACCACAATTTATTGTAAACAAAAACAGTAAAAAGGTAAAGGCACACCCACCTTGCCACCTTCTGTCTCATTGGAGGCCATGATGATGACTTGGACCTCACATTCCACCACCATCCGCCAGAAGTCTGGTACAGTGTGTGGCAGTGGGCCCTATAAAGAGTAATCTAATTATATAAAAAATCCTCTTGCTAGGTATGAATTACTATCTAGCCCTTCTGGATACAATGAACAATGTCTATGTATGTTTCTCTATCGCATTTCAACAGATGTACAGACCGCGAAAAGAGTATTGTTATCCTTAGGTTTGAAATTGAAAATTACTTGTGTTACCACAGTTGTATCTGCATGGTTCATACCTCTAATTATTCACTGTATTTGCTATGCCTTATGAAATCCCTTCCTCAGGCCATATTCTCTAATTCAGATCTTTGATATCATATAAAAAAAAACTCTTGAAATAGAACAAACGAATATAAATCACTACTTTGGAGATACCCATTTTGGAAATCAATTGTACCACATGCATAATCTAAAAATGAAGTATTGAAAGCTCAAGGGATGAGTTGCTATTTACTAAATATTATGTCATTATGAAAGAAAGCATTAAGAAAGCAAAAGGGTAGACTGATATCATTAGAATATCAAAACACATGCTAAGGAAAAATTTAAACAAGCACACAAAATGATATTAGTTTATCAGGACATTATTACTTTATGATGGAAATAAAAAAACAAATGCATACTAATTTTATTCTCCTTATATGACCATGAATGAGCTATCTTTAGCTCTATTCATTTTTCTGGTGTCCATCAAGGGCGTGGCCACAGCAAAAATGTCTCCACCTATCCTTGTCCTTACATATCTCCCTTTTATAAACCATTCCATGCATTCTTCCACCATTTCCTATCCTCCAGTACTCTTCTACTCAATTTCTCCATGTCACAAGCAGTCTTCCTCACACCAGCCCCTTTAATCATACTATCATACTCTCTCCTTGTACACTCTCCATCTTGCATTTTTTCACATGCCTAAAACACCCCAAAGAATTATATTTCACCCACTCTATTACTCCAAAATTCATTTTCTTTACATTAGCTGCTATAATAAATCTCTCATACACCCTCTAATTTCTTTCTTCATTCCATCCTCTTAAATAGGTCATTTCCACTGCCTGGAATCTTAACCTCTGTGACTCATTCCATGTCCATGTTTTGGCTGAATAGATTAGGGTCAAAAGGACTATGTTGTCCCTTATTCCTTTCTTCACTTTCATACTTACACCTCATCATTCTATTGAGGGACCCAATGACTCTTCTACCCTGTACTGCACTCTCCATCTCTCTTCCCACAACACCAAACTTACCTAAGATAGCTCCTAATACTCAAACTCTGCCACCTTTTCCAGTCTTTCTCCCCTCATATATGTAATACACTTTAGTACACTTTCTTTTCTCACTTCATAGGCCTTTGCAAAATCTATAGTTTCACTCTGTTTCCTTTCAAACACCATTACTTTTACTTTTACTCACATTTATCTTCAGCTGCCAATGCTTACACACATCATAACGATCTTTTGCAACTGCTCTTCACTCTTAGCAAACAACAAAGAATCATCTACGAAAAGGCTTGTCACCAGCCATCATAACTCACCACCACCACACTATACCTATGCACCCCTTTCCCTAGTTTTGCTTTCATCTCTTATCATTCCACCCATAAGTATGTTAAAAAGCCAGAGTGACTTCACACAACCTTGCCTCATACCCACATATATACTGAAACTTTCCCTTAACTCTCCATTCACTCTCACACATGCATTTGCTACTCAATACAGGCTTTCAAACCATACAACATGTGTCCTCCAACCCCCATATATCCGTAACACTTCTGATAAAGCATTCCACTTGACTTCGCATAGGCTTTCTCCAGATCCATAAAAGATGCATACAGCTTCTTATCTTTTACTAGATACATTTCCACAGTCATTCTCTTCACAAATATCTGATCTACACATCCACTACCTTTCCTAAGACCTCTTGCTCCTCACTTAGGTAGTAGGTTGTTGACAACAGTCACCCAGGGTGGTACTGCCATCCTGACTGAGGAGCATTAAAGTGGTTTCAGGAAACATTTTATTCTCCATGTCAGGATTGCTGGTCTTGCTTTCTGTATCATCAAAACAGGACTAATGGGCTAGTCCTACCATCTTCTTACAAGCACCATACACCTACTCAAACCTTGCTTATCATGATTACCTTTTTCTCACAAAAGGACTTTTGCTAATTCCTGTTCACTCAAACACTTATAAGTATCACCATGACAGAGTCCAACAAATCTATGGCATCTAGTCCCCGGCATCATGGGGTGCTAAGAATCTCCTATTCCTTCAAATAAACCCACTTTTACTTTCCGAGATAACGTTTTGTCTTTCCACACATTCTTTATTGCTCCCTGAACCTTCGCCATTTCCATTCTTATCACTGAATACCCCATGTGCACCATATATATATATATATATATATATATATATATGTAGGGGTGCAAGAATACTTCCTACGTATTCCCTGCGTGTCGTAGAAGGCGACTAAAAGGGGCAGGAGCGGTGGGCTGGAAACCCTCCCCTTCTTGTATTTTCAATTTCTAAAAAGGGAAACAGAAGAAGAAGCCAGGCAGGGAGTGCTCATCCTCCTCGAAGGCTCAGATTG
>JAYMFT010037251.1:0-15748 GCA_038088735.1 Panulirus argus | reverse complement strand
TATATATATATATATATATATATATATATATATATATATATATATATATAGAAAGAAAGTATAGAAGGTTTTCATTGTTATATTCCAAACCTGAAACAAAACATTTTTGGCATCTAAAATTCCGTTTTTTTTTTTGTTTTTTGTTTTTTTTTTGAGAGGGGCTACTTGCAGTCTCGAAGGGAATTACTATGTTTATTTTAACATTTCACCGAATTACAAGTGCCTGGTACGTGACAAAGATTACTTAAAGTTTGCATATATGTCGAGTGAAAAAAGGTAACATTGAGATGAATCTATACAGATAATTTTATTCATAAATATCCATTTATTATACAAAATTACAATAAATTCTGCTCATATAATGCAGAAATGAAAGTCTTCTCGGCAAGCTTCAAGGGATAACAACACCCTTGCAGTGTCAAGAAGTAAAGCAAAAGGTGCATAGATAAGAGCTCATCTCAAAAATTTTTGAAAATAAACTTTTTGTGACTGAGTATATACACGAGTTACAAAAATGTGTGTGAGGGTAAAAATTACCAATCAAAATTGTATCAACATCACCAACTGACTGGATTTTCAGCTTGGCTGAATCAAGTCTTAAAACCACTGAACAAGATTATACTCTCATTGATAGAGATCAAGAAACTAATACAATGTAACTATAATAAAGCTCTGAACATCTTTCACAATTATAAATAATAAAATGCATGGAATTCTTTTCAAACGATATAATCTTTTGTCATCCGTAACCATTCACATAAAGTATTTCTTTGTCATATAAAGCATATTAAGAGAACCCATGTTTCATCGTCATGCAACATACAGCACAGTACGAGTCTTTCATAAAAGTAGACATGATTTTATAGTATCTAAGTCCTACACAAGGTTTATTTGTTTCACTGTCTAAACATCATGGTCAACAATGTTTTTATCCATACATTTTATTTCATCAGTGGTCATATCAAAATTCTGACAAAGGAAATATTTACAAAAATAAAGTGCAAATATGTCAAAAATAAACACAAGACAATCACAAGAATATTTCTTCATGTTTTCTGTTTTTGTTGTGATATGACAAAAAAAAAACATTAATCAGTCTAAGTATATTTACAAAAACTTTCTTCTCATTACACACTTGTCACCCAACCCATAAATGGCACAACTAGTCTGCAAACTTACAAATGACACAGCTTTAACAGGAAAGTATATTGTGATGTTCAGACTTATACTGGCACTCCTATATTGCAACATAAATAATTTAAGTACTATACCAATTTTCTTCTGTCATCAACTTTGAAGGTAAGGGTTCAGATGGAACAATATTCAGCTGGCAATTGCCAATAACATTACCTCAAACAAATTTCAATTGAGGCTGTAGTTTTAATGGTCGTTTTCGCACTATACATACTGTGTCACAAAGATGACAACTGAACAAGGTTAAATTTGCAATTGCAATGTTAAGATTACTCAACATTTCTTTATATTGAAACCAAATAAAAATCTTTTGTATTTCTTAGCACGTTACCAACCTTACCTCATACAGTTAGAGCTACTACTACACCTGACCAGATTCATCTGTTTTATTTTCTTGGTCATTATTTGTTATATTAAGCACTGACGTGATGGAGGGTACATTGCCGCTTCATGTAATAGTAACACTACAAATCAAGTATCCTCTTGGTGTGCATGACTGTCAGGTGATTTCATTTCTCTTTTAGATATACCTACAAAACATACTGCATGTGACAATAATGTTTCAGTATTTTACACTTAAATATACATTTTGTCTAAAGCACAAAACCTGTAAAGCTTGTCCTCCTCCATCTCATACCGACACAGTGTTCCTTCCATAGTAATGTGCTTTGGCTTATGTTGCCATTCCAAAATGAACAGAAGTAAAGGAAAGAGGTTCTTCTCCATATCTTCACACCACAGGTTGATTCATGGCCGAATAACTAAGCACCAGCTATTCATTAGCATTAACATGACAGTAAGAATACATAGCCCTTCACAATGTAAGTACAAGGATGAAAAGCTGTATCTGCTTTAACTCTTACAGACATGAATGTAACAGCTCATGGCGCCTCGAGTTATTCCTGATCTCGCAATTTGAAACCCATAACAACGAAGCTGAAGTCTTGGAGAAAATTATTCACATATTGAAAAGCTACATCCTATCTGGAAATAGGATGGCCTTCATAAACTTAGAATTAGAAAACCATAGATGTGATCGAAGATATATATAGGTATATATATGTAGCACAACAAAATATATATTGTGAACCATACAAAAATGCACATGTGAAAATGTAGAAATGCCATGAATCATTCAAAAGCATGAGTAAACTATAATTATTGAATCTATGAACAAATGAAATGAATTTCCTCCCAAATATTATCAATGTGGCCCCACAATAATTATGAGAGAAAAGAAAGTTAATTATGGTACCAAAAAATGAAATGGAATGTTGAAATATGACAATGAAAATGAATGAATGTTGATAGCAAAACATACTCCATACAAAGTGAAGAAGAAACATGCTTTATTTCCTAAAATCACCTTTGACAAATATGATAAAAGGGAAGTACTATAAATTTTCTGTTTCCACATCCACATCGGCTCTGGCAGTGTTTATGAACACCCAAGTAAGGCACACATTCATTATCACCAGTTTGTAGAAATAACTAAATCCTTGTTTTATCATCTTCATAACTCAAGTTCTCCACTCTAATTACTAGATTTGGCCACATTAGAAATCTTTCACTTAGCTAATACCTTCCAGTATTAGCATATACATGGCTGCTTCCATTTCCATGAATAAAGCTGTTACCACCAGTGTAGCCGTTATTCTTGATATTTCCACTACCAGGATTATTTCCATAGCCATGGCCAATACCATTTCCACTGCCATATCCATTAGCTCCAGATGAACGTGTTGGTGGTGGTGGAGGTGCATGTCTAGCATGTGTTTTGGTTGGTGGAGGAAGTTCTTTGTTCAGAGATGTGGGCCATGTGTAAACCAAATCTCCACGCTTGTCGCCTCTCCTACAATAAAAAAAAATATATAGTAGTGTAATATTCACTGGTTATTTTGAAAACTTGTGAACAACCACATACATTAAAAACTGTGACAATAATATTTGTCTAGATATCCCCATCTTTCAATCATACATATATATATATATATTACACCTAACTTCAATTACCATTTACATGAAGACGAAGCTAGAATGAAAAGAGCATAACTTAGAAACATGGTTGTATTATTCAGACATGTAAAAATAAGCTCTGAGAACGGATGCACTTAACCTATTTCATATACATCAGGATGGGGTTACAGCAATCTTTATGCATAATCAAGAGTTAAGTTTAGAAGCATACGTGATTAAGTTTAGAAACCACAATACTTACCGAAAGGCTGGGAAGGAGCCAACATTACTCTCTTCTATCGTCACATTCCGAGACTTGTTACCCAGCAGGCACTGGAGAGTTGGACCCACTACCACTCGCAATTCTGACCGATTAAGCCTGATGGCAAGAAAATGACAAATAAAAGCAAGAATTTTTAATACAAATTTTATATACGTAACTATGAGACAGATAAACAATCTATGTCACCTAAAAGCAGTGGAGAAGCCATGTCACCTAAAAGCAGTGGAGTAGCCAAATTTTACCAAGAATTACAGGCACCTCTTGATTTACACAATAAATATATTCTTGAAAATGGTCAGCTAAATAAAAATGCATAAATCAAACAAAGTAACCAGTGAATATTAGGAGGTTTTGTTATTAATAAGACAGTAGCATTTCCTAAAATTCATGAACAAACCAGAACTTGTTTGAAATGTCTCTGCTGCTCCTTCTTTTGCTGCTAAGTCATCATATATACTCCAGTTCTTTGCTTGTATCACAAGTATGAACAGGAATGTTTTCATGAGTCAGGTGTTCAATCCATGTGCTAAACATTCATTCCATTCTCTCCATAAAAAACTTCAGGAGTAAGAGGTCTATATGCACTGATTAATTTTCTACTCTTGACATTCTCCTTGATCTTCTCTGCACTATTACAAATAGTCCATAAAGTAGTTTCACTAAGTCCTAGGGCATGCTTAATATCAGCTGTTTGTTCATTTCTCTCATAACATTTGAGGACATCCATCTTAAATTCAGCGGTGATGGCCTTATACTTCTTAGCATCAACTGTACCAGGAAAACTTAAAAGACTCTTTGGTGGCATGATGCAATGGGCATAATATGTGAAACATACAGTATACTGCAGCAGAAATTACTTCATCCTCACATTGAAGACTGCAAGGTGGGAATCTGCATACCCATGTCATGTATACGAGCTCATCTTATATGGCACTGGTAACACTTTGCCAATGCACTGTCAGCCCAATGATGATTATATTATTCATAAACCCTCATAAATTACAAAAAAGGTGTAAATGGACTGCACACATGATTCTAATAAATGGCATAAATCAAATGTTTGTAAATCAAGAGGTCTCTGTACTCACAATCAAGAATCATATGACAGGTATTTTTGCACTTGGTCCGAGGTATGAAAAATATAAAAAGCAGATGAAATTTCAAAACTACCTTGAAAGTTGGTATCAATGACCATAAACATGAATGAAAGCAAAATATTTGTTGGTAATCCACATAAATAAGAAATAATCGTGTAACAAATGCTACTCACAACTGGTATTGTCTCAGCAACAGTCCAGTAAGTTCTCCCACCCGGTTCGCATTCACTTGTGACACGAGAGAGATAACTAGGTCATTACCACCTCTCAAATGAATTACCACTAACTGGTCCTGGCCTGGACTGACACTCACTCCACTGACCTAGAAAGGAAAGAATCATCATTCAGAGCATTTATGTAAATGATAAAGCAGTCCCTATCAAGTAAGTCTTACAAAATTTTCACAGTCTGCACAGCTTGAAGAACCAACCCACCATTAACTCTTAATTTGCCAATTCAAGAAATCTGCATTTCATTTTGGATATCAAAGAGGGGAGGGAGTTTACTTTTTCACATGGAAATCCATTTTTCACAATGCAGCTTTTCTACAGCCTGATTGTCTAAGACAATCAAACATTTCCAAAGCTGCTGGACCCTGACACAGAGAGCCCAATTAACCCAACAAAGTTTCAGACTCTCAGTATCTGTAAGTTGCTAATTTGGCATTAGCATTAATTAAAACAAGCATGTTTTGATGGTAAACTTTTGCAAATACAAATGCATATAATACCATTGGAAAAATAGTTTCAATCTTAGGCTGACTTGAAACCATTATGAAATATTGGCAATTTCTGCATGTACCGTACTTGTTATACATGGCATTTAAGTAAACTGGCAACTCTGATATGAGCACATCTCAGATAACCGTCATTCCTAATGCCTCTACGTGGTAACAGTTATTCCACTACTTTATCCTTCCATTTATGTAGCTTATGTTTACTTTTACATTACTACCGATATATGCTATGTATGCTACTGAATGTTTCCTTGCCCAAATACTGGATATGTTATTTATACTGGATATGTTATTTAAGTGTCAATGCAATTCCTTGCTACAGTACTAAAGTATTAATGTATTTTTTCAAAGCCCATGCGATGCACTTTTTTCCCTTAAAATGAAATTAAAAAATCATACAGCATCCTATGGGCAGGTAGTGTACTGGGTATCTACCGTCAATATATAGATGTAGTCCCGTGACAATTTCATAGTTCTCACTAGCACTAATACCTTGGATTTTGACTTGCCTGACTATTAACAAAAAAAAACATATTATTTAAAATCATGCCTAACATATGAATTAGAGGTCAAGAAACTCGCCATAACAATGACCAAGGGATTGTTTAAGTTATATTAAATGGGTGAGGTGATGTGTCACTTAACAAAAGCCAACTCCAATTCTGTGTCTGAACAGTCAGCTTTAACCTCTCGGTATCTCCATGAATAAACCTACAAAAGGATTCATGAGAAAAGAGTGGATGGGAACTTTGGACTATGATATGACCCCAACAGGATGAATGAAGAGTCACATTATTTTGTCAGTTTGTTAATGTGTAAAAATGATGGAAAAATTGTGAAAGCTTTCAAGAAGTGTGGTATTATTAGTACAACGGATGGTATTGAAGATGATATAAAAACAGAAGCAGTGATGATGATGTTGCCATCTTGGTTGTGATGAAAAAAGTTATGGCGCAGACACAGACTGTCACAGCTCTGAGAATGCTTAAAATTATTCGTTTTATTTTTTCCTTTTGACACTTTTATACGTTCTGCTTTTGGCTAAAAAAAAATACTGAATATGAATTACAATACGTGATGTAACTGATATTTTATGAATCTTTACTGCGGCACCATGATTAATGTGGGAAAGGTACAGTGTTATATTCAGTCTGTGTCTTTGATGCATGTTCCCTCCTGGAATTCCCTCAAGGGGGTGGCCAGCCAAGGATATAGTCTCCATAGCTGTTGAACTCATGTCATTTCTTAACCTTTACTGCCTCATCCTTAACAGGCCACAGGCAGAGAGCAACTCCAGTGCAATGTTCCTTGTGACTTCATTAAAAGTTAGCATAATTTCCAATTGTTAATATGTCATGAAATCCCAGCTAGTAGGAATGAAAATGTCCTTTACAACAATAAATCACTCAATCAGTAAGCAAGAATGCCTCAGCATGCTTGAGAAGCAATTCATTTTTTCCTATGCTTTTCTCTGTAAACTCATGGTGTGTCTAGTTGGGCAGAGCATCTTATGGGAAATAAGATATGGTATATATTGAATATGCAATGTAAATCATCCCTATGGATACCATAGAAAGACTACTGCCCATTATGTGATGTAGAAGGCAACTAAGAGAGAAAGGAGCAAGGGACTAGAAAAACTTTCCTCTTATATGACTATTTTCCAAAAGAAAGAACTGAACAAGGAGCCAAGCAAGGATTTTTCCTCAAAGTCTCAGTAGTAAGATAGGTGATATGCAAGCAAAGATCTATAAGAGTGAGGCTGAGGGTATGAGGAGAAAGATGAAAAAATGCAATGAGTAATGACTATGTTTAGACAAATGTAACATGATTATATGTTCCACATACCTCTACAATAGGGATAGGTGATCTAAGAGGCTTAAACGTCTTGCTGTGTAGCTTGTAAATCTGTTTATCAGTTAGCAAGAGTGCTCGCTCTGCCATCTTGTCTTTTTTATTGATCTTCCGCACCAAGCTGGAGAACAACACCTGAAATTTGTTCAAAAGTGACATGAATATCCAGAAAATACTGTAGTCCTATGAATCTATTATTTTCTATTATGCTTTCTCTTATTCCAGTCATTATTCTATGAAAGCTAAAAGTAGGGCTTCACTGTCAAGAGCAATGACAGCTTTCACTATCCTCCATTACACATGCTAGTATCATACTCAAATATAATACTTAACCAATACAGACATCATCCATAAGCTCATAAAGTATGAGATCCTATGAAAAAGTCATAAGATCTGAAGTTCTGCAGTAATATCATGATGATGTGTCTAATGGGCAGAACTGCTGGGAGTCCTCAGACTGCTGATAATCATTCATGATTTATGGTAAAACTGTCAGCAACTTAAGATTCAGCTCCTACTGTCATGATATTTATGTTTCTTAACTCTGCCTCTTCTGCAACTGACTGCTTGCATGTCTCTACCAACATCTACAGCATGTAATACTGAGTTGGCCACTAGAGTGAGGCCACTGGTAGCTCAGAGCTTTCCTAAACAGATATTTGTTTCTTTCCTTACACTGCAAAGCTCTGAAATTTTTTACCTTCACATGCCTTTCCTAACACCTAAATGCTTGTAAAAAATTGGAATCCTCTTCTCCTTTTCGCATTTCTTTTGTCACTTTTTGCCCTTTTTCATTTTTCATTCAAGGCCTGTCCTCAGACTTTGGATCATGACTGCAGCCTTGGCATATATGAAAATAATTTCCAAAATAAACAATATCTTTTAAGACCAAACTCATTTTCCCAAGTATGCATTTGTTACCTATCCATCCCCTAAGCTGCTCACATGTGTATTGCTCACACTTACCTCCCTGAACCCATCTTTATTCCGCATATTCCTTACAGCAGTCTGGAAGGTTGCAGCTTCAGGGTTTTCTTTCGTTGATGCCAAGTAGTTGCCTTCCCAGTTCTCCCGTACACCCCAGTCCACACGCTTCCCCACCAATGCATCTCCAGCAATCACCTGTTAAGTACCACAATAATTGTGTCAGCAATATATCTGGAGAAATTAATAATCATGCTAACTAAAATGCATAACATTCCCGAAAAATTCGGAAATTAATAAAAAAATAATATCTTGTTAAAGGGTAATTTTTTGTTGAATTTCAAAGATGGTTTTTGCCAAATCTGAGTCATAGCTTCATTAAAAATCTTTCACTAATCTAAATTTACCTACCTTCAACTGCTCCCATTGCAAGGGGTGGATCAAGGTCTCTCAATCACATCATCAGCTCATGCCCAAAATTCTAGAGTTAAGTATGAACATCCATATTATGTGAGCCCCTTGCTTTTTAATTCTGAATCATAAATTGATCCATCCAGTGAGATTAAAGTTTCTAGTCACAACTCCACATATACACTTTTTCTTCATACATGCTCGCCCTTTCCCATGTGAGCGAGGTAGTGAAAAGAGCAGATGACTGAGCCTTAAAAGAAAAATTTCTCACTTGGATTCTTCTGCTGTTCCTTCTTTAGGGAAGTAAGTCAGGAAGGGAAGATTTCTAGCCACCCACTCCCACCCCTATCAGTCACCTTCTATGAGATGCAGGGAATACGTGGGCAATATTCTTTTCCCCCTATCTCCACTTACAAGTATTTCTTCTCATCTAGATGTATCACAGATCAGTAACACATGCAGAATTTTCACTGCTGACTTAGTCTGCTAACCATCTAAACATCCTCAATGTTAAAGAGCAACAAGTAATAACCATAACATTTCCTGTAGAATTCTACAGGAAATTTTGCTTTCACACAGAGGAAGCAGAATAGTTTGCTTGTTCTGTAAGACATGAATATGTAAAAAGGATGTGGACTGCTTAGTCAAGTGTGTAAGAAAAAAGAAAGGACCAAAGAGAAATATTATTACAGGTTGGTAGAAAATAATATTTGAGGATACTATGGTTTTCAAAGAAGGTATGGCCAAACATGCAGTTCTATGCACTATCCCTAGCCCCATTTAAAAAACTGAGATTAAAATGCAAGGCTTTATATTCTCCTCAGCACAGCTTTCACATGCAAATGAGGCTTCATATAGTCTAAATGTCATTTCCTACATTTAACCAAGGGATAAAAATTGCTCTTTAGCTTTTTCCATTTCATTATGAGAGAGCTACAGCAACAATGATATGTTACCTTGATCCGGAGTTGTGGCCACTCTGTCTTGGGAACGTTGGACAGGATCATCTGAGCTCTCCACCGGTTGTGTATGTTTTGGAAGTCCGACACCATTGAGCGCAACACCAAGGGTGGGGCTGGCCACCGTACATGCTTTCCATAGTCCTGCATTTGCTTCACATTCCTGATGGCATATATCCTTAATATCAATTTCCGTACTTGTTTTTTGTATTTACTTTCCCTTACAGGATTGCAGTAAACTGTCTATCTTCAACAAACATATTATGGTACAATATCAAAGAATAAAGTTAAAAAGCTATGGGGAAATTTTGTGTATTTGGCATCAAATGCCATATTAGATACATATCTATCCACTAAAAAAAATTACTTTATTATCTTTGAACCTGTATGTATTAAAATGTGAGACAAAGTTTATATGTGAAAAAGATTTTCTGATGGAAAGATATGTTTCTCTGACATGCAAGTACCTTTCACAGTTCTTGAAATGTTGCAAGTTTTTCCATTGATAATGTGATCTAAGGTTCACTGAGTACTAGGATTATGTCAAGTTCTGGGTCTGGTGAATATACAAAGGAATTCAAACACCAACAGACAATTGGGCACTTTTGAGACTGTTTGTGAGTGTGGAAAATATCATAAACTCAAAGATTGATAAGGTAAAAGTTAGAGGGTATACAGATAATTCAAAGATAATAACCTGCAAATTGTCATTGTGACAAAGGAGGCTCAAATAATGTACTATCCACATTGTGCCTCTGTATGAAATACGATTGGAGTGTGGAAACCAACTTCAGGAGAAAGAAACATTAATGTCCTCTCCTTTTATCAAGAAGTGTCATTTATTTAAGCACCCCCTCCAACTTACTCAGCACTCCACTAAGCAAAGACAGACATGATTTTTATCATTTTTTTAGTATTGCCTTTAATTTCTGCATGCTAGTCTATCAATCCATGAAGATTTTTTTTTATGCATAAGGTGATGAGAATTCCGAATCTATTCCACCATTTAAGGGTTAATATATGATACTTTAGGTTGGGTTGAAAGAAAATTTGAAAAAGTGCATTACTCTACATACAGGTAATCTACAGAATATTTTTGTCTGAGCACACAATTCTATATTCACCTTGCAATTCTAAGCTCAATACATGTAATAAGTACTAAAACTGAAAGAAGAATATTGCACCTGAGATCAAAGTATAGTATAAATTGAAAATTAGCAACTTCTATGGTTGTATTCCAGACATACTTTCACAATGATACTTCCAGTTCTTCAATGCATGCAAAACACACCTTTTTCATGTTCAAACCTGCTCAGTTACAAAAGGGCCTCAAGAAATTAAGTGACTAAGGATCTTTTGTAATTGGAAGAAACAACCTTTACAATAAGAGGTCAACACTACTAATTAATGTGATCCAAATATCTGGGGTTAAATAATGAACAATGCCTTACATGGGGTTGTTACCCACACAGTGTTGTGCCTTGAACTTGGGGTCCAGCATTCCACGACGAGCCCTATCAGTTTTAGAAAGAAGATGTAATATATGTATAAACACATAATGGATAAGCTATTCTTTGAAGACCTTACCCTCTGTAGTATGAAGGAATATTAAGAAACTCCTGAACAGCATCCTGGGTTTAAAGAAAGCTTTAGATGTACCCCACTAAATTATTTTCACGTTTCTCCACAATCACGAATTCACTAATCATCACCACTGTATTTGTTTTTCAATAGTACCTTTCAGAAAGGGATTAAACTATGAAAAATTCAGCAAAGACAAGTATACTACAGAATATTCAATTTCTTTTAGTGAAAAATATGATGAATGAAACAGAAAAAAAAAGGATGAATAATATTGTGAAATGTAATAGGAATATACTGGATTTGTTTAATATGAGAAGAAATAATGACAAAATCAACAGCTGGAGACTGGATAATTTTCAAGACATTACGTACACTTCTATCATTACCATCTATTGGTTATAGAATGAGAATCCACATGCTTCCATACACATTAACAAATCCACTCCAAGAAAGCCTTCTCAACTTTTCACTATCTCACTCACCACTCCATCTATACCTCCAGCTTTTAAATCCTTTACCATCTTTATTGCTCTTCTTACTTTCTCCTTTGTAATGTCTTCCTATACCATACATCTACTCTTCTCTCTCCTTACCTGTCACACAACAGTATTAGTAGTCACATCTCTTTCACTATCATTTCCTATCAGTTCTTTAAGATAGTTTCAAATCTTTTACATATTTCAACCTCTGTCACTAACATTCTCCAAGACTTGTCTGACAGACTTTTGCTCCTTACACATATGTCTCTTCTACTCTTGATTAATTCCTTCCATAACAGTTTATCAATCTCTTTTAAATTTTCATCCGTTTTTCTCCCATGATCCTCTTCCTCCTTGCTTTCATTAAAATATCATAAGATTAGAGCCATCTAAATAGAAGAAAATGTGGAACAAGTTGTTCCCTTTGGCAGTCTTAAGTTTATTGGAGCCAGCCCAGACCAGGATACACCAGTCAATGGCATATGCAAGTGTGGAGCATGGAATGCATCCTAGTGTCAATACAGCTAAGCTGTAACCTCACATCAGTTATCATCTTCAATCAATGCAATGTAATAACTGAAATTTCCTAACATTTTAATTTTATCACCAGAAAAATAACCATACTTCTGCTAAAAATCCTGCCCTGATATGTAAGAAAACTTCAAAACTTTAAAAGAAGATAGAATCCTAAAGTTCTTTGGAAATATGCTAACATTTAAACACTACTGAAGCTGAAAAAAGTTTGAGATGCTAGCAATAGCAGCAACAGTTATAAGGCTTATGAAACTTGTGAACCATATTAAGTTTTCAAAGCTTGCAAAACCTGAGAAACTTACAATACACAAGACATCAAATTAGTTGGCAGCTTTCTCTTAACAAACCTCAATCATAAACTTATGGTTTGGCACAAAAGGGTAGTTTTGATAATCCAGGAATAATGTGAAAGTTTCCATTCTCCTTCCTTATAAAACAAGCAGTTAGCATTCATTTACCATGCTTAATCATCTGATTTTCCATTTCAAATGCATCATGTGTTTCAAGACACTCAGTAGCTGGCTGGTAGGTATTCTAAAGATGGGTGAGATAAATACCAGGATGAGGATGGATCTTAACAGGTTGATGCTGTATTTCATAATTCAGGTTTTATGGAACACTTTTCTGAGGTTTACTGTCAAGCATAAACAATGTAAATTCCTTAAAATACACAAGAAGTGGTGAATACAGAGTCAGAAATCATTTTGTTGAATAAGTTTGCCTGTGCAATAGTTAAATTTAACAACCTCAAGTGAAACACACAAATTTGTGAAACAACAAGGGTGATGCCATATGCACTTTTCACACTCACGGCAAGATTATATCTATTGTCATCAGTATCAAGGAAATTTCACTGAATTAGCAACTGAAATGGTACTCTATTTAGGTCTAACTAAAGGCATTACCTAAATACTCTGTTCAGTTCCAGCATGTATGATCGCATTTTGTAGAGTCTGTAGTGGCGCAAGATGGTGATAGCAGCACACAAACGTCTATAGTGTAATCGACAAATAGCTCCTCGCCACATCTTTTGCAGGAAAATCACAATTCCTGGGATCAGTTTTGCTCTACCCTGTAAATTCATAAATAAAGATACATGAATGCATTCCCTACTCAAAAAAGTCAAGAAATTAACATATCAGATGCTAATCTCATTATACAAAAAGGCATATGGATTAAGTGTATTTCTAGAAAGGATTATTTGGTAATCTATCTATACTCTTCACAGTCAATACACAAAAGGTTAAAGACCACAGAAAATTACAGTTTTGTAACTGGCTCCCCTGTCCCTTTCAGAATGTTTTCAAATATTCATGACATGCTTGGACAATGGTATGTCTTATAATCCTCATGATATTTTATTTGCCAATGTTCTGATATTTCAAATACAAATGTAAAAACAAAGTTTAATAAAAAATTATAGATGTATCCCGTTGTCCTCATTTATGAGCCTAGACAGAGGTAGCTACAGATACAGCAGCAATACAGGAACCAAAACATGCTGCTTTGCAAGTTACCACAAACCATAACAATTTGCAAAGCATAATATCCCAAGTATGGTACCATCAGCAAATTATTCCAGTATAATATTAGTCCTTATCATATGATATTTCCATAGATGAAGAAAAGCAGTAGCCTTAAGACTGAGTCACGCAGGCAATACTGATTACTTTTGCTCAGTTTGAAAAATCATCTCTGGCATATCCTCTGTTCATTGCTGTTTAAGTAACCTATAATCTAGAGGAGGAATCCTCCTCATGTACCCACCTGGGAATCTTTTTTATATCTTTTTTGCCAGCTTCCTATGGGGACTATGTCAAATACCCTCCAGTAGTCTGAAACACACTCAATCAACCCAACTCTTTTTCTAGGCTAGTGCTCACCTTACTTTAGATGTCCTATGCAAATACTCATTCACAAACATCCTGAATCTCTTCTTCATTTGTTTACAAACTGTTTCTATCTGATCCCTGGGCAACAGTCTCCTTACATGGAGTAACTAAAATTCTTAAGAAGCCTGTCAAGCATGTCTGTACTTTCCCTAAAATACATAGGGTGAGACATTATTTAGGGTCATGCAACTTATACAGATCTGGATACGTCATGAATCTCATATATTTTTCCCAATGTTCTTGATGCTTTCTAGGGTTTCTTTCCTTAATCTTGTTTAGAGAGTAACGTATCTTCCAGCTTCAATAAATTTTGAAACCTAGGAGTAAGGAGACAGAAAAAAGTACTTAGCTATAAGTGCCTATGATGAGATTCTCCTATGAAGAAAGGACAGACCACTGTAGTCGTTACATGTTATTTGATATATAACACAGTTATTATATGCTGCCACTCACCACTAACCTGTGTTCTTTGTTTTTCTAGATTTAGTGAGTTTTCTACCCCACCAAGGAAGCCTCCCACTTATGCATGCCTAGAAATCTATTGTTTTTCACCAGGCTCCTGTAGGGAAGTCTGTCAAATGCCTCTGGCAGGCTAAACACAAAATGCACCCATCCCTATTCTTTATGTACGATACACAATACAGAATATTCTATGTTTCTGTCAAGTAAAAGCCTTTTTAGTAGACAAAACAACATTATATGAACATCAACTACTCAGAAAGCATAGCTGTGATACCTGTTCTAGAGCAAATAATGTCTGTGGAGATCGGACAAAGATTTTGGTGTTGCCATATTTGACGTCATTGGTGAAGCCTTGCTCCTCTACCAAAATTTTGGTACCCTCTCGGTCTGTACCACCATGGAAGTTTGGCCATGTGTACTGAGAGATCATCTTGTATCTGAAAAATAATGGTATATGTTATCAGTCGATCTACTTCCTTAAATTTAACAAATGGTTTCTTTGTGAACTTTACTATTCTGCATTGCAGTCTCCTCTAGAACCCACTAACTCTCCACCTTCAACTTAGCTTTAGTGTGGCTAATTTCAAAATTTCAATAATATTCCCTCCTCTCACTTACTATAATTTACAAAAGGCTCCTCATTTACCATGTTCCTACAATGGGGGAAATGGGAAACAAGTATGAAAAAATGATGTTACATTATTGCAAGATTACAATAAATCAAATGACATTATGCATGGGTGACCTGTACCCCTTGCTAAGTGCATACATACAATGCAAGGAATACAGGCCTAGTTCTGCTACACTTCATGCAATTAATGTATAAGCCAGGATGCACTTTAATATTCAAAAACGTTTTTCAGAAACAGCAGAACTACTAAAGTTTTCTTTCCCTCTCAGGAATAATACTAACCAGGTTTCTAACATTTTCCTAACTCTTAAATCTCTTTGATAAATCTTGTGAATTTCTCTTTACTTTATGAGCAAATTCCTATCATACAGTGAACAAAATTCTAACAAAATACTGGAATAAAGTTATGGAAAAGGTTTACCTCCTAAGGAACCGGTCATAACTCTGCCTGTATGCAAATCCTGCTCTTCTCACACGTAAGTTTTCCACCAGTCCAAGATAGTTCACCTGCAGGGGAAATGCTTCAAATATTATTCAAATAAATTAACTATCACCTAAAAGATTTGTATTAAAAGTATTCCCAATCTACAGCACAATAAAAAAAATCCATGAACCTCAAACTGCAGAAACACAGTCCGCTCAAGACAGAGCTACAAGCGTGCGGGGGGAGGAAGGTGTAGATACGTGATATAAGACAGACAGAGACACATTTATGTAACATGTACCATCTGTAATAGTATGTCCTATAGATA
>JAYMFT010037250.1:0-30357 GCA_038088735.1 Panulirus argus | reverse complement strand
CTCTCTCTCTCTCTCTCTCTCTCTCTCTCTCTCTCTCTCTCTCTCTCTCTCTCTCTCTCTCTCTCTTCTCTCTTTCTGTCCCGATCAGAGAAACCAAACGGCAGTTTGATCTCAGAGAGAGCTGCGGGAGGAGGAGGAGGAGGTGGTAGTGTAAGCGTGCTGTTTAAATCGACAGTGAGGTCGGTTTACAACCCCACGGAATCCGGCCTGTTTAACGCAAATGCCATATCACGTTTCTGACGCGCCTCTGTGCGAGCGAGCCGCCCGAGGACGGATCCTGTTAACATTACTCCGGCGGGAGGAGGAGGAGGAGGAGTCGACGGTCAAATGCACAAGGCCACGACTGATACCGCGAGTCACAGGCGTATAACACTGCGACTCAGACCTCGTCTAATCATATTACAAGCACTTGATGATTGAGCCGTTGTGATTCATCTGATTTAGGATCCGATTGTGCTAAGTGGAGGGTTGAGCAAGAGGTTGTGGTCGGTAAGAAACCATTAGACTCGAGGAATATAACTATTCTGGCCACAAGTGTCGGCAAATTAGATAATACGTTTCCATTACTGGTGGAGGGCGTTCGTAAACAGAGGATAGTCGTGGGAAAATCAACGGGTAATTGGATGGCTTGATGCCACAAAAAGTGTTTCTTTAAAAAAACAACACTTGCCCCACTACCCCAGAGCAACTTGACGATTTATGACACAGTATTTCACAGTTAATTTGGAGACGCAGCTAAAGTCAGTATCTCTTTTCGATGATTGGTTGAAAATGTGAACTTTCCTGGGAACGGTTTGGAAAATAGTTGATTTTTATCTTTTTTTGTTGACACGAGAATATGATTCAGTATTTCCCAGAGCCCTAGGGTGTGTGTGTGTGTGTGTGTGTGTGGACGATGAGAATGAATGAATGAGTACTATGAGAGAGCGAGAAAATAAGCATTAGGTTGTTAGGGAGTTATTGAGAACTATGAGGGAAGGGGAGAAAGAGGTGAGAATTATGAGGAGGGTGTTGGGGAGAGAACAATAGAGGGAGCTTACGGTGGTGGTAGGGAGGATATAAGATGAAAAAAAAATGTATATATAAAAAGATACAGAAAGGGGAAAAAAACGAAAGTAAAACTACTTAAAAAAGGAAACTCCTCAATTGTTCTTGGCAGCGAACAAAACGTACCTGAAACACAGATGAAGGGTGAAGAACACACTATAGAACACACACGAACGCACATAACAAAAAGAGAGGGCATACATAACGTTCTTTAAACACTGTAAAACTGCCGTTCCGTTGACCCTCATCTGAATATCAGCCTTTTAGAATAATCTCTCTTCTCACACTGTCCTTACGTTATTCCTTTATCAACTCCTTGAGAGCAGAATTCATCTATGGCAATCTAAAGTAAAGGATCACTTCTGCAAAATATCTGTATTTATCTTCGTAATATGATATCTAAAGTTTCCTATCACTCTTAATTCTTTCCCAGCGATCAATACCTCTTCATCATTTCCAATTTACTGCAGTAATCATTCGTTTATTGTTATCACTGTTTATTTCAAGTATTTTTCCAATTTCTTCTCATTAGCGGCTGACAATGCGTCACCCGGTCTCTTGTTGTCAAATTGTTTAAAGGAATTCCGTCTTTAAGAAAAAATCTTGGAGATTTTTTTTCTCTCTCTCTTCCTTCTGAAAGGAGCCATTTCTTGCCGGGGAAAAAAGTTCGGAAAGTTTGCTAAAATATCTGGCGAAAGTATTATTTCTAAAAACTTTGAGCAAACGGGATGGTAATGACAATGCAGAGGTTTGTTAATGAAAGTGAGCAGAGAATAGGAGTGGGAGTATGAGCTGGAATGAAAGGGAACATGGGGTGAAAGGATTGGTTGTTACAGTTGGTGTCTGAGTGTGTGTTTGATTATATAAGATGGAAAACAGGAATAACAGCTGAAATTAACTGATACGTGAGGTATGAGTGGTAATGAGTGACGGAAAAATTGAGCTGCGAACAGAAATAAGTTGAAATGTGACAGGAAAAACAGTGCTAAAATAACTAGACTGGACTGAAACATCATTTTAGCTTTACAAGTTTGCTGAAATAGCTGAGATGTGAGTTAGAACTTGTTGGAATATTATTTACGAGAGGTAATGTGCATTAGAATACACGACAGAATGAGAAAGAATCATTTAGGAGTGGAAATGGATGTTAGTATAAATCAAATTGAATGATATAAAAATTAGATATGGATATGAATATTAATGAGATCTAATGAGTAAAGAATAGAACATTGACTTAAGGTGAATGGGAATGATATGAAGGAATGACAAATGAAAGATGAGACATTTTACATCAACCTATATATTTCAGATAACATTCCTGTCTATATATAAGCTGACTGTTCCCTGCATTAGACAACACATGATAGGATCAGTTGTAATTCTAATAACAAATAACTCCTTCTGAGCATTATTTAATTTCCTTGTTATATCATGTTCATTTACTTTCACCTGATATCGCTATATTGCCGGAAACTTTTATGGTTAGTAATTTCAATGAAGATTTTGTAACTCGATTTATTTATAGTTATACACGAATGGAGGGAGGAAGAGAGGAGAGAGAGAGAGAAAGGGGTTTAGAAGAAGTGACGATGAAGGGTATAGGAAGTGTGGAAGGGTAATACGTGTGTAGGAAGACGATGGAAAAGAATGATGGTGACGGGGGTTAGGAGGATGGAACAGTGAGGGAGAGAGAGAATGAGTGAGGAAAAAAGTGGGAAAAGTGAGGGAAAGGAGTATGAGTGTGTTTTTTAGTGTGAGAGGAAGGGAAGGAGAAAGGGAGATATGGAGAGATAGATTTAATGATAAGGAGAAACAGACGGTGAGAATGTAGATTTGAAACGTGTATCCTAAGAAGAGAAAGATGAAACTTACCTGGACAAAAGTAACAGAATATGTTTGGCAGCAGAGACGAGACGAGGGAAGTTGGCAGCAGAAGTGAATAAAAAGAGCGAGAGTGAGAATGTTAATTGTAAGAAATGAGAGCTAAAGCTAACATGACATTAAAATGCGAAAGAGAGAATATAAAAGTTAGATACTATTCCTCGTAGACTCTCGTTATGAAACAGGTGGAAGACTGTATCTAGAACATGGACACAATAACGAGAATAGAAGATGTTTATGAATAATAAAGGAGGAGAAATTAAATAATAGAGAAACAGCAGACGACACGAATGACCAGTCATAATGACGCCTAATTTCGAAGTAATTACAAACAAATTCAAACATTTGAAACCCGAAATTGTACAAACAGGATTAGTACACATTTCAAAAGTTTTCGTCAAAGCTCAAACGGTGATTACCTGCCTTCAGTTTGCTCATGACATTTTCAGAGGAATTTCGGGTGTTCATGCAAAAATGGCCCAGATACTTTTTATCCTACTGTCGAACTGATGAATACCGAACAGAAGGGTGATATTCCGCTTCTCTGGTATTGCAATATACCATTACCGTGCATATCTTCACGTGTGTGGGTGTCATGGGATGTATGATGGTTCCGTGGAACCGGCGGATTACCATCTTTGAAGCTGCGGTTGGTAGCTGCGCTCGCGAGTGGTTCGGTCAACACAAATACAAGACCGAACTTCCGTAAGGCGGGAGGAGCCCCGTGTTGGGCTTGGACCTGGCGAACCTGACGAGAAAATCTGAAATTATTATTCTTGAATCTTTCATTCCCTTCTTCCGTGACGTGCTGAAGCTTCCGCTTGTTCTCCTTTCCATAATTTGGTTTCAGTGTCTTAATTTCTCGCATAGCGAAGGGAAGCTGGGACTCGTCTTTTAAATTCTGGGCTCGCTTTTGCCTTTCGCATCAACACGAGACGAAAACTTTCAGGTGGGCGTTTGCTATGTATCTTCTGCCGGCTCTTCCATTCCTTTCCACTGGTCTTCACGTTCCCGGTCCTCTCCCTTGTACCCTCTCCCTTTGGTCCTCTCCCGTGACCCTTTTTCTTTGGTCCCCACCCTTGACACCTCTCCCTTTAGTCGTCACATTTGTCCCCCTTTCTTTGGTCCTCAGTTATTATTTCATCTTTCCTTTTGGTACTTCCCCTTATTCCCTCTCTCATTGGTTCTCATCCTAGCCTACTCTCCCTCATTTCTCTTCCCTGTCCCCTTTCCTTTGGTCATTTCTTCGCCCCTTACTATCTCCAGCTGTTCCCTTAACCACTGTTTGATCTTGGGGACGAATCAGTTATTATCATGTAAATACAGCCCTCCTCGGTCGTTCCTTGCTCCCAGTTGGCTGAGAATCCTATTTAACTCCCCTCTCTTCCTCGACCTTCCTTTCCTGGTCTGATCTCCCCCCCCCCACCCTTTTTTTTTTTAACTGACATAAATTCTCTCGTTTCTGAGAGGCTCTTTTTTTTCTCTGATCTTGTTTTTAGACGGGCGTGTGGGGCCTGGGAGGAGAGCTTCTCACACTCATCTTTCCTGGAATCGTACGTGTACTCCTAATGTTATATTTCATGTATCCTATTATTTCTTATCATCTTTTCTTTTTTTTTTTACCACCAGATTGCCAATAGAACGTTTTCTTTATTTCCACTTATTTGATGGAAAAAAGAGAGATTTCTTTCGGCTATCCACTTTATATAAGGGATCTCTCTCGTCTTTCTTTTCCACCCGTTCTTATCTCTCTGAATCGCAATCTCTCCTCCACCCCTTATCTGTCATCACATGATAGTCTTTCGATAACTAACACTTCTCCTATGAGGGCATTTTGTTCATCTCTCTCTCTCTCTCTCTCTCTCTCTCTCTCTCCACCATCATGATGATTTCCCTAATCTAAGCTATTGCGTCCACTCCCTCCTTTCATAGGCTAATCCTAATCCAATCCTTCTTCTTTCCATCATTTATTACCGTTTGATGTTCTGCCGAGAAGGGGAACGAACAGGCAGCAAGCAGCTGCGGAGGCAGGGAATAGAGAAGCAGGGCAGAGAGGGAGAGAGAGAGAGAGAGAGAGAGAGAGAGAGAGAGAAACATGCAAGCAGACAAGAAGACCATCCCAGGATAAAATGGTTCCCTTCTGCAGAAAGGTGTTACTCATGCAAAATTGTTCGGCCACCGCGTAAAAATCACAGGAGCCAGAAAGCAGACATCTCTTGAAGGGCACAGCAAACGTATAATCTCCGAGGGAAAGGGGTTGACCGGGTCCTGCGAGCCGTCTGCACAAGACAATGATGTGATCACACTCACCTGGGGCTCTTGACGTCTCCCTGCAGGAATATTACCGATCACTACCGTCGGGGTTCACGAAAAGCGATATTAGTGCGAGTAAAAACATACGAGACTCATTAACGACACACGAAACACACCACAGATACTGGCAATGGTGAAATATCACCTATGCTTTGTGTGCGTGTGCTGGAGTTTAGTCTTGCACTCGTGCTAAATAATGCTACAGGTCTTAGTCCCTAACCCGAACACGGAAGTCATCCTAAGTCACAGCTCTTACGCTATCGACACCCTTCGAGACAACTTAAAAAAGTATTGACATCCGTGGACCCAAGGCTGTTGAACTCATTTCCGGCCGGAGTAAGAAGTGTAACGGACCAGCCTGTATATTGAAAAAGGAGAAATGACTCGACAGGTTGATGCAGCGTACACGAGACCAGCCCAGCCGGTCTGCCCCGGGTATATGGCCAGGGGCTGCTGCACCCAACAGCCTGACGGATCAACGGTGTATATTTGCCGTTTGGGACTAGACCGAGTTGCGGGAAACGACGTTATGGGTGGCAGGCAGTAAGCGTAGGACCGACGCATTATTATATAGGCATATTAAGGTAATACAGGCTAGAAGGTAGGGGGTCACAGCAGGGACTTTAGTGTAGGTAACGTCAGGTAAGGCAAGGTAAGGTAAGGTAAGGCAAGGCAAGCAGGCAGGGAGGCAGATAGCGAGCGGGTGTAAGTAAGGTTAGTATGTGTCAGCGACTTGCCTCACGCGTCATTAACCAGCCGCCTCCCCTGCCAGATAAGGTATCAATCGTGCCGCGGGGACCGCGGTAAACACGGCCATCCATCATCCACCAGCATCCACCAGCCGCAGCCTCGTTAATGCACCTGAGGTGTCCGAGGTCCTTAGCAGCCAACGTCTCCGTCTCAGCCACAACCCGCGTCCCTGTCCCAGCTGTCTACGTCCCCATACCAGCCACCCACATTCCTGTTCCAGCAACCCACGTCCCTACCCGAGCCGTCCGTGTCCCTGTCCCATCCCTCCGTGGACAGGGAGCTGCCGTCTGTCAGAGGGTCTCTCCCCGCGGTGACATCCCCCACCCACGTGCCGGCCCAACAGAGGTCTGGATGCTGTCAAACGGCTTCTTGGGGAGATGACACCCACCCACCGCGGCCGCTGGCCAGTGACCGCCCGCCCGTAAACAGGGAGAGACGGGCTGTCAAGGAGCATCTGACCGTCATGCCGCCTCGAGCAGCTTCCAGCAACGGTATCTATTATCATCTCCTGCTTTCAAAAGACAGTGCAGTTACCTCACGTCATTTTACCGTGTTGTCTGACGTCGCTTTCTAGAGGACGGTCTCCATTCAAATCTCAACGTGCAGCCAAAATGCAGTTCTGCTCCTTTGGTTCGGGAAACATAAATGAACAGATAAACAGAGAGAGAGAGAGAGAGAGAGAGAGAGAGAGAGAGAGAGAGGAGTGTGTGATGGAGGGGTCTCATTTGACCAAAGTACCTTTGCCACCACAAATCCCGCCCGAACGTCAAGCGTGGATCGTGAAGACTTTCCCTCGGCATAAATCCCTCTGACCTCCTACGCTGTCCCCTTCCTTCGTCCCCTCTCCCCTCCCATCTGACACCTTTCCTTTACACCTTTCTCCTCTGATCTAACCCCTTCCTTTCCCTCCTACTAAGTACAACTTATTTTAAAAATTTTTTTCTGACGGAACCAGTTGTACAATCTTCATTTAATAAAAAATAAAATCAGGAAAATACAAATCAGCGATAAGAAGACTCCACTTCGTCAGTTGCACATCTTTAGTTATCTCCTCACATTTTCTGCCTCCTCTCTTACCCGTCTTGTCTCTAGCATCGCCAATCAAAGACTCATATAAAATCAGAAAGAACATAAAGAAATAAGAAACGAATCTTCATTTTATTTTTAGTTTGTTTTTCGTCTCTGAGAAGCGAATGTACTTTTAATATCTTCCCGTTTTTCTTTGTCTCAGTTAGATTTTACGTGACCAGGGCAAGAAGCGCGCGAGCTCCAGCGCTGCAGTTACGTATGAAATTCCTCCCGGAACAACGGGAGGAGGTGGCGGTGGCAGCAGTGGATCCATCTGGACGCGCACATTCCCACAAAACCAGATGAGATGTCATCCCAGGCCTTCAGCATCCTAAATCACGCACCGACATAAACCGCCACGCAATCAGTTTCTTCCAGTGGGAGAAAAAAAGAAAGTAGATATAGCATACCAAGACACGAAAGGGAAAAAAAAAGAAAAGAGAAAAAGAAAAATCTATTTCTGGGGAAAAACGAATTTCCTGTCCAAGACAGACCTAAGAGTGAAGTACTGGGGATGATGTGGCAAATTCAGACGTATGACGTTTGTAGATAAGGAGGATTTACTCTGTTTCTGCCTCTGTTTCAGGCCAGACAAAGTTCTTTAATTCGAGGGAGTTAGCTCCGCTGTGGGGGAAATTAAATGGAAGAGAAAAAGATGGCTGTAGTGTGTGGCGCTATCCATGAAGGCCATTTAAGCTCTCCTCTGGGCAGAGTGAGTCCGAAGTGTGAGGTTGAACTGTGAATGAATATTTCGCAGTCATCCTTGCAGTGTTGTCGTGTACCTGTTTATTGTCAGAGCCCACCCGACGGCGGGTTTATGCTCCGTGTCAACCCCTTATGAACTGTCCACCAGCAAACTATGGACACTTTTAAGAATCACTCACACACCTTCTACCGCCACCACCTCCGCCGTCACAACCCTGCCTCACGATCATCTCTTATGACTACCACGCTGCTGCCTCTTACAACACTTCCAACGAACCCTGTCACACATCACAGTCCCTCTCTCTCTCTCTCTCTCTCTCTCTCTCTCTCTCTCTCTTTCTCTCTCTCTCTCTCTCTCCACTCTCCTCCACCACCATGAAGACCTTAATACCGCCCCCCCCCACTTCCCGCTCCCTCCTCTCCCCCCTCCCTCCCCTCTCTCCCCGAGTTCAGCTCCTGACGGAGGCCCGTGATGAAGACAACTTCCGCCGCATGTAAAACCCAGCAGAGCGGTATCCTGGAGGGAGGGGCTCGTGATGGAGATGTGAGGTTATGCGGGAGAGGCTCGTGCAGGGAGAGAGAGAGAGGGGGGGGGACTGGAGTCTGGTGGTGGTGGGAGGGTCACTGGAAGGGGGGGAGGGAAGATGGAAAGGAGGAGGAGTGGTGAGAGAGCATGGGGAAGAAAAATGGGAGAGGAGTGGGGTAAAGGTAATCAAAAGTCATCATTAGGGAAGAGGAGGAACAAGAAAAGGACCAGATGATAAGGACGATGAGGAGGGATCATGAGAATAAAACGTAAACACTAAACCAAGATGAAGTCCATAAGGAAAGTTCCCATCCCACAGTTGGTTTTTCAGCCACGACGCGTAGGGAAGTCAACCTCATCATCGAACTAGTTTGTTTTCGTTATCTACACGCACACATATCAATATTTCTCTAGGTTATTCATGTAAGAGTTCTGGAAAAGAAGAGAGATGGGGTTGGAAAGGAAGAGAACAAACGAGAAAGAGAGGAGAGAGAAACAGAATTTCAAAACAGAGTTGAAATGGGCAACAAACTAGCAGGCAGACAAGAGCGTGGACAAAGTGCCGTTGGCTCCCATTCTTGCCTCCGTCCCTTCCTCGTTGCCTCAGCCCCTCCTTGAGCCTGGAGAAGCCTGTCACCAACCATGTACCCCTCCATGCTTCACCAAGCTCTTCCACGGCCGGCCACACCAAACTTGCTTACTTCCGTGGTTTGTCTCTCAAAACCATTTCCATAAAATCAGCTCCCCCTCTCTCCTAGTGTCATAATTGTTAGTTATAGTACTCCCTGTTCCTATCCCTTACATCATCCGTTTCTGTGCATCTAGTATTACTTCCATTTTCTTTAAATAAGACTGATTCTATACTTACTATTCCTTACATTTTTTCCCTGTCGACATTTTTCATTCTTTTACACATTTGTTTATGCAGAACTATTGCCATTTGTATAAAATCAGTAATATGTACAACTGCAGTATGCATAATGCATGTCATTCATTTTCCATCTGTATAATCGTCATTCTGAAATACTCTGCTTTAAATCCCTCTTGAGCCTGTATTTAATCTCCTTATTTCTACAGCACACACAGCGTTTCTATCCCTCTTTCATTCCATTACAATCCCATATGTTCGATTCTTCATTAGTTTCCCCCTCCTTTTTTCTCCCAACTTGTGCGTTCTTTTTCTCTGTTTCTTTCCTCTGTCAGTCGGATTAACGCGAATCGAAGCAGGAGTTCCAAAAGTTCAATACTTTTGTTAGAGTTCACTCGGTTCAGTCAGATTCGTTCGAATAAGATGGTAGTGAATTCTTCGTTGTGTGTTCATACGAAAGGATCTGCTTATATCTAATGACGTGATTTCGTTTGTATCAGCTGAACTTTGCAGCATATCTACGGTAACTCGTTTTCTTTTGAAGCATTTCATTCACACGGGTACGGTTTTCGAGCGACTCGGTTCCGAATGCGGTGAAATTACTCCTTTAGCGATGACTTAGTATCGTTTTTTGGCGAATTAGGTCGTTTTAAGAGAATGCTTTATTCGTACGGAAACAGTTTCGCTTGAAGAGCGACACACCGCTTCGTTCGGATTCAACCCGTGGTTCACTCGCTAATACGAAACAACACCGCTTACATATCACAATGACGCAAATCACAGCGATGCGATAAAAATGGAAATGAGAGCGACACTGGCGCACAAAAACCATACTAACGAGATCTGTTCAATATTCCAGCCGGGGAAACCGCATATTTTGACGGCATCTGCTAGATTTAAAATTCAGTCGAGAGCGGATGTCATTGGCGGCGGCATCAGAGCTACGATGGCAGCCTCAGAGATGAGTGAAGGGGCGAGGGGAGATGAACCGGGGTGCGAGGGGGGATGGATGGGGAGATGGGGGGAGCCGAGGTATGGATAAATCGGAGAATGTGAGTGTCAGAGTCAAGGTGCCGCCGGGCCATGAGGTCATGACGGAAAGATTAAAAGAAACAGAGAAGAGGTGACAGGAGCTGAGGATGGTCTGATGAACACCAGCCGACACTGGTCACACTTGAGGGTACGGGTTGAGGACGGGTGTGGAGGATAGGTCTTGAGGGCAGAGTGAAGGGTGATGGGAGAAGCGTAACGGGTGTAGAATGTGGCTAGAGTCTCCATGTAGTGTGTGGACTAAGATGGAGTGTGGCATGAGGTGCTCGCTGAAAACCAGTAAACAAATTTGCATACACATGTACATATATCGAGTCTCATTCATAATCTTACATTCTGAGCAACTACTTCTCCTCTACCTCAGCCACGTATGATGTTACAATCGCAAGAAACACTTGCATGTCATCATCTAAGCCATACTGACACCCTCTCTCCCTCCCTGCATCCGTCCCCCTCTTCCTCACAAGAGTCCTCTTCTCCCTCTCCCTCTTCCATTGCTCACCCCATCTCATCATTCCACCCCTTCCTCCTCCTCTCTCCCCCCCAAGTCCCTCCTCGTTTAGTCATTGTACCCTTGAGAGAGAGAGAGAGAGAGAGAGAGAGAGAGAGAGGTCCAGTAACTTTTTTCCTTCTAATTACTGGAGACATAAGCCCTGGGATACGCCATTTGCCGAGTGGGGGAATTAAGTGATCTCAGATATGGAGGAAATTAAATGGAACGGCTCTCTCGGGATGGGAGCAGCGATGCCTCGGGGTGACGCTCGTGTCACTTGGTTATCCAAATACTTTGTTATGTGGGGCCGACGGGACAACGATGTCTGATCTCCATGTACAACAATTACTCGGGCTGCTCGACATGTCTCTCATTGCGTGGCAGGAAGGTCTCTTCACGTCTTTAATGCAGCCCAGAGAGAGAGAGAAAGAGAGAGAGAGAAAGAGAGGGAGAGAGAAGATAGAGAGGAAGGGAGGATGCAGTCTAATGCTTGTCATGATATGTTATTGTTGGCCAGGACTGTTTCATTGGTGGCCATATTGTATAACCGAATCACGAAAAGGATTCGATCGTTTTAGATAACCCTCAATATGAATATCCTGAAACTTCGCTCTCTGGCGACAATTATTCTCGAGTTAACTTGACACGGATAAATGAAGAGATATTCGTGATTTATCTTTAAATTTGTGGGCCCCCCTGATATAAATTTGATTAAAAATCGATACACATATTTCCCCATAGTGACCGAAGCAGAGAGGGTGGGAAAAAAAATCTTCCAATCGTGGTCAACTCGGATGAAAGAAGTGAAGATATAGAAAAAGAATTTTGTAATTAATCTGAACTCTCTTGGTGTTTGTGTACCAGATTTTTAAGATAGAAAGGTTACAGGAGGAGGGAAAGGGGAAAGAGAGAATAAAATGCCAGAACTTCGCTGTTAGACGTTAGGACGCTATATAACGGTTAATCCTCGGGTGGCTGGTCTTCACACAGAAACTATGCGAAGCAGCAGCCAGGCGTGTGTATGTGTGGGGAAGGAGGTGGGGTGATGGAGGAGCTTTCACGTCATATAACGGCACTGACAGCGCACCATGAAGTGTCGGTGGATGCGCAAGAGGAGAACTGTATTCCAAAAATGTATACCTCACGCTGGTTTCGGAAGCTCTCCTCTACCCGCACAGCTCCGTGCTAATATAAATGAAGGAAAAAGAGATAACAGAAAAATATATGATGGAAAACGAATCAAATGAGAGAATGAGTAACGGTGAGAGAGATTTGGTGCTAGACTGGAGGGAGCCGGGGTTGAGAACTGGTAGGCATGGACAGAACTCCTGAGAACCCTCTGCTAGTTTTTTCCCTGAGGTTCAGTTTCTGCTTCTCACACTACCAGCGCTCTACACTCTCCCTCTGCTTCCTCTCGCTCATACCTCTACCTCCAGCATCTCAGCACAAATACGAAGTCCCCGACCAAGTCCCACTGACACTCTCACCTGATCATGAAATCCTTAAGATCCTACATCTTCCTCCACACCGAAACTACCGATCTCTTTCCACTGCCATCAGCTTGGCCTGTTTCCTCTCTCTACCTCCTACCCGATCCCCCTTTCCCCTAACCCTTGAAGCCTTCCCCTAACCCTTACCTCCAGCCAGTATGAACGGCCCTGGCTCCCAGCACATCTGTCATTCCCAGCAACACTGGCCCTGCAGGTGTGGCTTGTGTCTGTGTGGGAGTGAGCGTGGCTAGGGAAACTGACCGCCTCGCCACAGAGCTCGTCAAAGAGCACTGAGGCTGTTTGGTAGCGACAGCCGTGAGCGGAATAGCTCCTGCGGGTCCCGATGTGTGTGTGTGTGTGTGTATGTGTGTGTGTGTGTGTGTGTTTAGGGGGAAGGTGGGTAAGGAAAGCTGAAAGCTCACTTATGGCTGAGGTTCGTGTGGTATTCGTTCCGCCCATTGTATTACTTCTCGCCTCTCTTACCTAACAAGTCACCTACTCCATCCGTACGAAAAATACTCCCTACCTTCCTCATAACGAGTCTCCTCCTCCCCCTCCAGTAATCTATGAAGTCGTTTCCTTCCTCGCAGTGGAATTCTTACCCTTTATAACACGCCTTTTCACCTCAAAGTACCTCTTTCCCTTCTGAAATATTTGCAAACAACAATTCTCCTTCCTCCACACAGCTCCTTGTTCTGCCCTCCGTGGTTGAAAAAAGAAGAGAAAGTGTTTCCTCCACAAACATAACTCTGCCTATCCCATACCTTAAAGAAGACACGGCCTACGAGGAACTCTAAGTAGGTTCCGTTATCACCGAGGAGGCTTTATCACGGCTGTTTGAATCATACTATTTAAACGTTTTACGGTTCATCCAACCTGAGTTCACTTGGTCGAATCCCATGTGATAAACTGCACATCAGCTGGCTGCATTACTACTGAGACCTTCCATCAAGCACACACATGGTGGTCTAGCTACACAATTCCTCGGGCTGTTACCAAACAGAGATCATGGATGACAGTATTCTAGAGACCACACTGTCTTTTCTTCATTAGGGTTACGAATAAGAGGAGACAAATACATATGTCACCACTTATGAGTTCCACCAGACTCGAGCTGATGAATACCAACAAATATCTGCTAATATAACACAACCGGTGAGGAAATATTTAATCTCTTCCAAATATCCTCTGCTTACAGAACCACTCCACCAGGTGGGTGGAAGGCAAGATGGTATAAAACTTCCCCATAATGTTCCTCGTAGCCTGAACAGGAAATAATGAATCCCGTTTCTTTCATGTCTGACCGAGTTGAGCCACTGGGAAGAGGAGAGGAGGAGGAGGAGGTAGAGACGTCAGTAAGAGTCTGAAGGTGTCATCATCGGCTGTCGGTCGTCTTAAAGTCGTGTCGTTGAAGACTTTTTAAAGGAGCTCTTTAAGGCAGCGGCGATCCGTTAGCAGCGCCTTGTTTTACATTTGCTCTGTGCGGATCGCGGCCGCGGGCGCTAATTAAGTCTTTATCTTCGCAGATAGCAAACGCCGCCCGCGCTCGAATTTCAAAAAACTTTTCTAATTTTAAACCTCACGAAAGGCGGCGTTGGGGACACGGAGGTGGGGCTGGGGGACGGGCTCTCCTTCCCCCCTCCCCCCGTTCTCTTGTACCGTATCTAACTGTCTGTCTTTCTTTCTGTCTCTCTCTTTGCCTGTCTGACTCTCCCCTTTTTTTCTTCTTATCTTTACTCTCCTTCTTCTTCTTCATATTATTCTTCCATCTCTCCCATTCTCCCCACCTTCGGACCTGTCTCCATCCGTGGTTTAACGAATCACTTTGAACTTTGAAAGTCGTCTCTGGAAAAAATAATAAGGGAAGAAGAGAAAAAAGTAGATCGACCCGGTAGACTTAGAGGCCATTCACACCTCAAGAGGTTCGGCATCTCATCTGCTGTTCCCTCGGGATAAACAGGAGGAAAGTGTTAATGCATTTTGCATCTGACTCAAAAATTCTACGACTGTGAGAAAGATCAAAAATAGTCTTTGATCGACGCTCGAACGTGAGTAGAGAGAACACTGTGTTTAACAGAATTGTATTTCCCGTCAAAATAAAATGCAGAAGAAAACTTGATTAAGGTAAAAGCAGTCGAGAGCAATGTGAAAAAAAAAGATAATCAAGCGAGGAAATTTTTCAATACAGCTGTGGATAAAAGATGGGATGAAAAAAGAAATTTTTTTTTTTTAAGCAGATGAATGAGGGCGTGACCTTAGGGTTAAAGGTAGCATGATGTGTGAGTAATCAGCAAAAACGAAAACACGAGTGAAACAGAGAAGTAAATGGAAGGCTATGATAGCAAAGTAAAAAAAGAGTAGAATAAGAAAAGAAAAAGACAACTGAAGTTAACAACAAACTGATTTGTAAGATGTGGAATATGCAAATAGCACGTGTAGAAATTTTTTATAAATATTTAAAAGAAAAATGATATTTGCATGAAAGGTGCTTACCCCAGCCAGCCCTGTTGAGAGAGGGGATGTTGGTGTTTTTGGGCACGCGCTTCATCTATTTCATGAAACACTAATTCATCCCTTGATGTTATTTATACGGTAAAGAAACATCAAGGACCACAACACGTTACTTACACACACACACACACACACACACACACAATACTCCTTTCCCAGTAAGAACACAGAGCAGTATAGAGGATCTGCCTCCAGATTCTGTAACATCTCTCCCCCATAACATGGGCGGTTGCAAATTAAGGAACAGCGATGCTAACCCATGCACAAGAGGCGACAAACGAGACTGGGTCATCAGCGAAAATATCTTCGAATTCTGCCAACTATAGCCGGGGATTTTCGTCCTTGTGAGTCCTTTACCCCCCTGAAGATGTTTAATACTTTCTTCCCTGCGGGTGTATGAATATGTATTGCCCTCGGCCGGGCGAGCTTTATTGACTGCTAATCATAATATGAATGTGTGATTAAAAATAACTTATGCCTGAGGTACAAGACTCATTATGTGTGATTGAATTTCTCACCGATATTAAGGATGACGGAGGGAAGAGAGTGAGAGTTTAAAACGAAGGGAAGGAGCGAAGAAGCGATTGAGTGCGTGAGATAGATAGATAGACAAAGAGAGAGAGAGAGAGAGAGAGAGAGTGTGTGTGAAAGCTCTCCCCCCCCCCCCACCCCAACCCCAAGAAGAAGCAAAGGAGGCCTCATTCCCCGAGCGGTCCTCCTGCGCCAGAAGACTGGGCAATGCCAAGGCTTCCAAGCATCGTCTCCAGCTAATGAGGTCGCCTAAATCACCCACACCCTGAGCCCTGGGTAATGAGTGGGCATAAAGAAGGTTTTCTGTCCCTCTCTTTCTCTGTCTTCCCTCCTTCTTCTCCTCCTGTCTCTCTGTTCCCTTCCTGTTCTTCTCCTGTCTTCTTCCCTTCCTGTTCTCCTCTGTCTTCTTTTTCCGTCCTTGTTCTCTTGACTGTGTTCATTCCTTTCTCTTCGCTCCTTCCATCTTTAATGAAATTTCAACCCCTTTATTCTCCTTCTTCCCTCCCTCTTCTTGTTTCTCCATCTTCCCTCTCAGTCCTCCTGGTTTCTCCTATTCCCCTCTCTCTTCTCTTGCCTCCAGTCCTTCCTTTCTCTTACTTCCTTCCATCTTTAGTAAGGGTTTCATTCTCTTCTTCCTTCTTCTCTCTCTCTCTCTCTCTCTCTCTCTCTCTCTCTCTCTCTCTCTCTCTCTCTCTCTCCTCCCCCTTCCATCCTGAATGTGAGTGGGAATATCATTTCACTTCTCCGGCTATCATTTTCTTTTGGGTGTTCCAAGAGACATCTCATTATTTCTCATTTTTCTCCCTTGGCTGCATGTCTCATTCCCACTCCTTATGCTTATGTAATTCGCTCGCAAAGGTCTTTAAAAGAAGTATATCAAACAAAGGATTCTGTAGCAAATTGTATTCAAACAATAACCGGTGTATTATTCCACCCACTGTGTAAGGTACGAATCTAATGAAAGAAAAAAATGAAAATGAAATAAGCTTCTCTCTCGAATTAACATAATTTCCAGCCAGATGTCAAAATGAACGGAGGCAACCATACCCCATTTATATCTCAATAAATATGAAGTTAAGGTTGATTTACTTCCAACAGTCTCGAACATTTGACAACGCTGGCGATGTGTTGTGAACGATACGGGCATTTGTGAACATACGAAGCCTATCATTTACGCGTTAATGGCAAATGCCTTACAGGCATTTTTCATAGAATGGGAAAACTTCTTGGAAATTTAAAGTAATGGAATTATGATCGAGAAACACAGCATGGGTTGGGACGGAGTGTTGCCGAGGCGCTGTCGAAATTATAGTGAAGATATATATTCATTCCTCTTGTCGCTAAAGTGTTCCAAAGGCACGGTAAATCATTGTGCCACTTTTCAGTAAAGACGAGTGTGTTACGTCCTACTGAACTGCTTCACAAACTCACGACACTTATGAGTGATGGTCCACCAACACACCGGCTTCAATAAATTTCGCCCGGGCGATGTGGAGCATATGGTGTGTATGAGGAATATGTAGATCTGTAATGTATAGTGGTGTGTGTGTGTGTGTGTGTGTCGCTTAGTGTGTGATGGTTTGTGGTGTATGGTTGCATGTGTAGCGTGTAGTGGTGGTGTATTTTTATGTTCCTATTGTGGTGTGCTTGGGGGGGGAGAGGTGGGGTTCGGTATTGTGTTGTAAGCGATCTGCGGTTTGAAGAATGTTGCTCTGAACAACGCGTGCTGAGAGCTTATTCCACGCGTCAGTAAAGTCGCTGATAGAGAAATACTTAGTATAGTTCATATTAACTCGGCGACCTCTAGTTTTAGTCCATTTTCTCTCGTTGGTAGTGGTGGCGCTATTGTAAAGAAATTTTCAATATCGACGTAGCTGAATCCTTTCAGTATTTTATAACATTCTATCAGTTTTCCTTATGAGATGCCTCTTGTTTACAGGGAACAAGTTTAAGTTTATCGCAGTCTGTTCTCATATGGTTTGTTACGCAAGGAAAGAATTAGTTTAGTTGCACTGCTTCCATTTTAAGAATATCCTTGCATACTTGATCTGTTCCTTCTAAATCCATGTTGTGTATTACTGATCAAGTTGTGTTGTTCCAGATAGGCTATGATTTTATCTCTAATAATCGACTCCAGAAGTTTACATATGATTGATGTGAGGTTGATAGGAGGGTAATTTCCAGGCATTCACTGCATCGCTTTTTGAATATAGGAGTGACGTCTGCCAGTCTCCCAGTCAAGCGGAACTATTCCGTCCTGCAGAGATTCATTATAAATATAGGTTAGCGGTTTGACGATTTTGTGTTTGACATTATTAATCGCTCGTGGGCAGGAATGATCAGGTCTTAGAAATCTATTAAGCTTCATCTCATCCGTGTTAGTTCTTCTCCAACTGTGAGGGCAAATTCTGATATCGCGTGAGTGCAATTCATCATTGTCTCAAAATTCGTGTCACTGCATTCTAGCGTCAAAACAGATCTCAGAACAGTTGTTTATGGTTGTTGCTGTTACACAGACTTACATAAATACACAGACCACACAGACCCAAGGTCCAGGTGCATTGGTCTGGCCTTGACATTACTTAAAAAAAGATGCAGTCCCCTTAAAAGCAGTAGAAGAAAAAAAAAATAGTAAAGTAAAAGCTCTATCCCCACCATCCACTCCCTCCGGAACACACCAGATGGAAAATGAATATAAAAAAATTGAGAGAGAGAGAGAGAGGGGGGGGGGTAATGTTATGTCTGGCAAAACGGGAGAGGGTGGACAGAAGCAAGCAAAACCACCAAGAGAGAAGATTGAAATATGCAGAAGAAGAACAGAGGAAAGAAGGAAAGCGAAGAGAGAGGAATAAGAAGGAAGAGAGAAGGAGAGTTTAGAGGAACAAAAGATGGAATTAAACGAGAGGAGAAAAAGGCGAAAGTGGAGAGACTTCAGGTAAGGAGGATATCCTGGAGGCTGAGACAGAGGAAGTGGAGCCTGGAAATGCTTCACACGGGAAAGCCGAGTTCGTTTAGTGAATTAAACCATAAAACGCAGTCCATAAACCAGTCAACAAAGTAGTATCATCCCATTTGCCTTCCTCTTCCCTATTTTCATCCCCTCCTCGCCAAATCCATGTCATCTTCCTCTTCTCCAACATTACCTTTCGCTTCCTTCTTCCCCTTATCATTTATTCCCTTCTTCCTCCTCCTACTCCTCTTTCTTTTCCATCTTCTCCATCTCCTCCTCCTCCTCCTCCTCCTCTTCGAACCACATCTTTAACAAAAAAACGAATATCTTATTCAGGAAGAAGGACCAGTTTCCATATCATTTCTGTATTTCAGAAGACGTGAAAATCCCCCGTGGGAGAGTACCAGCCGCCTGCCGCAACCTCTCGACGCAACCCACAGACGGTACACAGCCGCATTCCACACTACCGCCTCACAGCCGCAGCCCACACCTACAGTTTACCCTTACGTTCTACCCCTACCGTCTAGAGACAGCCCACAGCCACCAACCACAGCCTACCTTTAGAGTCAACATCCCACTATATTGCAGACTACTAAGGACGCAATACAGTGTTACGGTTTTATGTTACTGCTGAATATCACAACGTATGTTACATTCTCATATCACAGATATATATGTACTACAGGCAGGCGACGTACTCCACATATAAAGTCCAACCTTAAAGACACTCGTTGCAACATAGTGTTATATAATCCACCCTCAAATACAGGCGTCACATCTCCGTTTTCCATTTTCCCGGCGCATGAAGAACGTATGGTGTGCAGTGATTTCGGGGTTCATCTGCCCCCACAGCTCAGACTGGAACCCAAACTTTTGAGACCAAGCTGCTGTGTTGTCCTTCTCCTTCGTTAAGCTGTTGGAAGCCACAGTCTGTAAGCCTGCGTTACCACAGCATCCTGGCTGTTCTGGGACAGATACTCATTTGGACCCCTTTTCATTTTCGCCAGCGAGCAATTCACAGTCCATCTAATCATCGTTGTCACAGTACGGAAAAATATCTCAGTACTAGAGATACGAGAAGCAACAAGATCGAATTAAGAGATAAATAGGGTTATGATTTATGGAAATGTGACTTACCTATACGGCGTAATCTAAAACCCTTCATAAGCTTAACGTCTCCAGTAATGAAATTAAAAGGCCTCTCCATAATCAGATTCCAGAAAACCACAAGGAATAATTTTTTCCAGCTCGAATATCTACTCAGAGGAGAATTAGGAAAACGAAAATATGGACGAATGTTCACTGGAATCGTGTCTAGGGAGATCTCCTTTACGGTAGGGATAACAGCAGATGGTATTTACCAGCCAGGGGAAAGATGGAGAGAACCTGGGCTTTAAGAATGGCACTTGCGACAAAATTCATTAATATGATTCCCAGTCGATGATCCTCTTGGTCGCTGTACCGTCCTGGGAACGTAAAATGGAGTCCTCCGCTTCGATATTTCAGTGTCACCTTACGGCTATATATTAATCTCGCCAACTGACGTCTGGGAGGTTGAGGGGGTTCGAAGGGAGAAGACAGCAAACAGCTGATTGATGGTTAAGTGAAACGAATCACGAGAACCGCGGAAAATTTATCCTCTCCCTTTTCCACACACACACACACACACACACACACACACACACACACACACACACACACACACACTAAACAACAGGAACACAGACTCTATTTTGCCGCCTCATCTGTTCCCTTCTCCACCCCACATAAAACCGTATTTTCTATCATATGTAACCCTAAGCCTGAGGGATTCGGGCCGTGTCGCCCGTGGGAAAGCAAGAGGAACGAGCGGGGGTGTCCACTGCTTCTTCCATTATCCGAAAACGTCCGTTAACCGCAAGCGAGTAACAGCATCCCAATCGCCTGTTAGTCAATTAACAGCCAATTCGTGATTTATTGCCCAAGTAACAGCAAATTAATCATTTCCCGTATGATTACTGGCATTGTATGTCTTTATAAATTAATTATTTGCGATTGGATTAACCGGAACTCGTTTAGCTTTGGCTCAGTTAACCGTGAACCAATTACCCACATTCCGATTGCCGTTGACCTAATTAACTACATCTCTATCATCCCCAGTAACAGTTCACTCAATTATCACTGAGCATAATTCCTTTACTGAATTAACTTGATTTACCTTATCTCCATTAACTGCTTATCCACTAACTCTAGATCCGTTAACTGAAACTCGATTCCCAGATTTGTTGACCGAAAAGCGATTAACCGTCTCCACTTTATAAGTGACTTCATAAATTCAAGATCCATTAACCGCAGCTGTATTAACCTAAACTCTGTTGAAAGCATTAAACTTTATCTAACTCAGACTCAGTTCCATAAACTGCATATCAATTTACTTTGGTAATAAATGCAGGGGCTGAGACAAGATAAGGCAGGTGAAGGGAAAGAGGTCGAAGAAGAAGAAGACGAAAGAAGGCAAAGAGGAAGAAGAAAATAAGAAAAGGTAAAAGAAAAGATAACAGAGAAAGAGAAGGATGAGTTGGAGAAAGAGAAAAGATGAAAGAGAAAAGGATGAAAACAGAACCAAACTGCTAAAGAAGAATAAGACAAATAAATGACATTAAAGAAGATAAAAATGATAAGAACAGAGAGACAGCAACCAACAACAAATCCGCCCCCAACAACAGCAACCAGTAAACGTCCCATCTCACACCAAATGATCAACATGCCTTGCAAATCTTTCCTTACCTTCAGGTGTGTTTGGGTGGCAATCATCGAGCTACGCTGCTTAAGGCAGTTACTCCTCCTTACTTGTTGCAAACAAAAGCCATAAACTTCTTACGGTATATAAAATATTTAACTTATTTGAGCCATTAACTTCGGACCAAACAAAGTCCTTAAGCGTGGTCGATAAACCCTTAAACTTGAGACGAACTGAAGAAAGACAAATCCTTAACTTAGGGAATAAAAGAAAAAACTCTAATTTACGATAAACTTCCTTACCTTAGAAAATTTATCCTTTAGACTCGCGAGGAATAAATCCCTCTGTATTAAACCAAACAAGCAAGCAAAGTCAGGAAAAAGAAACTTATCCTAAAAGAAAAAAAAATGCAAGAACTTTAGGTTTAATCTCCAACTTACTAAGAACGGTGAGGTGACCTGTGCCCCTAATGGGGGGATGTCCATCGGCAGGTCCCACTTGACACTGATAGTCAGCGTCGTCGGTAAGGGTGGCGTTGTGAATCCTGAGGTGGTGCTCTCCACCAATCCCGTCTCCAATCATCTCGTAACGAGGGTACCCGGGGATGGAACGGTTGAAGCCTGCAAGAGGAAGAAACGCGAAGGATTGGTTTAGTAAGTTAAAAGAGATTTGGTAATGGGTTGGTATGGGGTATGGGCTTTATGGTGGCGTTTCTATGCGTGTGTGTGTGTGAGTGTGTGTGTGTGTGTGTGTACACAAATTGGAGCAAAAATATGGTACATATATACAAGGTTAAGAGACGGGGTAACACGAGTGTAAAACTCCCTTCCCCTAATACACAAATAGGAATCACACACACATACACACACACACACACAGACATTCAGATCTCGCCTTATCTGGCCACAGTTGAATGTTCCACTACACATCATCTCTCTCTATCCTCAGAATTCATCCCTAGCTTTTTAGAGCCAACAGCAGTGGTCATATCGGCTGAAGCATGAGCAGCAACTGTATCTTGAGTAACAGTAACATACGTAAAACCTCCAGGAACAGTAACAGGAGCAGCTACGTAAGAGTAACTGCGCCAGGATCAGCTTTATAAGCAACGGCAGCAATAAAGACATCAGCAGAAGTATGATAAAATAGAGCATCATCTGCATATAAAATAAAATCCCAGTAGCGGCTGCAATATCAGTAGTAGCAGCTTTGGAAAAGCAGGGAGAGGAGGAGGAAGAGGAGGAGGAGGAGGAAGAAGAAAACGCATCATCTCAGGAGATATGAGCTCTTCTCGCTTAGCGTTGTCTCCTCACTTCTTCTACAGGCCAGGCCTCTTATACTCATTGCCTTCCCCTTATATTTCACCCTGATGCTGATGAGGCAACACTGGATACAGGAGAAGGACTGGAAACATCAGCTAAAGGAAGAATGAATTAGCAACAACAACAGCAGAGGGAACAACAGTAACACTATGAACAGAAACACCAGTGATTAAGACAGCAGCATCAACAAGAGGAAAAGCAACCAACAAAGCCAACATTATTGTTATTATTATAATTATCATTTCAGTAAATGAACCAGCGGCAGCAGCAACACCATCTGAAGTAGCAGTAACGTCATCACCAGCAGGAGAACAACAGAAGCACCAGCAGGAACAACAAGAGGTGCACCAGCCATAGCACCAGTGGCGAGGATAAGCACAGCAGGAGCACCATAAAGGAGCAGTAGTAGCCAGAAGGAACACCATTAGCCAGCTGGAGCACCATCGGCAGCAGCAACAGTAGCCAGCTGGAGCGCCATCAGGAGGAGCAAGAGTAGCCAGCTGGAGGGCCTTCAGGAGGAGCAACAGTAGCCAGAAGGAGCCAGATATTACCACCGTCTTTCACCCAAGGGCGCGACAGTTTCCCCGATATCACGGAGCTTCTCTATAATTAGGCCACCTCGTAAATTAGGCCCACATGTTTCCTGCAGCCGCATTGCTACCTTCTAATTACCCTTTCTTGAATACGCTCGCGGATCATTTCCTTCTTAATTACCCCAGCGCTGAGGGAAAGAAATATTTGGTTGCCTTTTTTTTTTTCGTTTTCAGGATGATCATCTCACACCTGGGGAAAAAAAGGAAGAAAAAAAATCCTGGACCGGTTTTCTTTCTTCCCCACATTTGTATGCCAGGGGCTGGGGGAAAACACAAAAATATTTTCTTTTTAAGCATTTAACATTACGTTTTCTTAAACAAAGGGAATAAAAGAAGTAATTTGTTATCCTTCTACCACTGTCTTGTGTCTTGACGCTTTTATTAAGGCATTGTTCTAATGGTCACCGTAATTATTGTAACTATGATAATTGAGGTAATTGGCAGTTAAGTAACAAGAACAAGTAAACAACGTGATGCGCCTCGTTGCTCCTGGATACAGGTCAAAAACATAAAAATCTCTCAGTAAGACTGTGGACTACTCAGAAGATTATTAAGTTGATTAGATACGTCACTTGGACGAGAGGTGACGCAATGTGACGGGTGGTGTCGGACCTGCTGGGATGTGGTTATGCTGGGAGGACTTCGGGCCGCGGCCTCTTCTGACAGCTTGATTGGGCAAAGAAGCAATACGACAATCCTGGTTAAAAGCTGCAGGGGTATAAGGCTCCGAAACCATCGTAGGAATATGCAAAGTAAGAGTATAGATAACTCTGCAAGTTGAACACCTTCACACACTCAACAGGTATAGCAAATTCTAATCTAGAAATCTCTAAGCCAGTTATGCAATTAGTTAAATAGGTCGAAAATCTCTTAGAACAGGATATGAGAAAGAGAACAATTACCGTCATTAAAGGAGTGAAATTGTAAATAGCCTTTAATCATTTAATGAGAGAGCAATCAAACGCCAGGAAATTAAACAAGAATTATGTTTTCTCTTCTACGTACGAAACTGCAAAATATAAGGGTAAAGCAAAAATGAATGAAGCCCAGTGCAGATGTTTCAGAAATTATTTAATGAATATTTTCTAAATGCAAGAAAAAAATCATGATGCGCAAATGTATTTATATATCTATTTTAATTTCTTTTTTTACATTTTTTCTATTATATATTCTGTATGAAAGCAACGACAAAAAGCAAATAATATCATCAGGTGTGATACTTTCATCAAAAAGATTCTTAAGTTTTGTGAGAATAAATCATCGGTATCATTCCTCCAATCATCAATTATTCATAGAGGCACGACCCAGAAATATAACGAATGTACATGGTTCTCTATTTCTACCTAATTTCAGAGTTCTGTCTTAACTCCAAGTTCTTAAAATATCAATCTTGACATCAGAATGTTTTCTTTCGTGCTAAGTTTACACCATAACCGAGGCTGGTTATTTGGTTGGTCAGTTGAGGTTTAAGACTACCAAAGTCAATCTACATCTACCAAGCGAAAAATTCTTAGCTCCTTCTCGAGGTTTTAAGGAAAATTTTAAGACCACATACACTAACTAGGCATGGGGCCCATCAGACTAAGTTGATTCTTGATATTCTGTGTATACTGGACGTAAAAAGAGGTGCTGTTATAAATTTTCTGCAATAAAACGTAGAAATATTATAATTCTTCTATATAACAGTAAAAGAAATGAGGTACATGCATTACTGGGAAACAATGCGAGCGTAAACAACGAATGAAAGACGAGCGAGGTAATAAATTTTACGAGTAACTCTACGGGTAACGCGCGTCATGTTTCAGTGTCTCTTACCTCGGCTGGACACCGCCATCTGACCTTACAGAGTTTCCGAGGAATATTCAATGAGGAGAAACCGCTCGTTCCAGGACCTCCGTCCGCTGGCCCGCGGGAATCACCAACCCTAATCGAATTGGTCGTTGGTGTCTGAACTGCATATCAATTGTCTAATATCGTTACCCGGTTCGATCCCTTCCTCCGCCTTGTATCACATATGTATCTCCTGCTTGATCGTATTGTTGTAGAAATCTTCAATACAATCGGATACGAGGTTTTTGTACGTATTATCAATGACAGATAAAGGTTTCATATTCCATGATGAAATTTCTGATATGAAATATTCTAGGTCTGACGCATAATGAATTCAGAAATGGGTAGAAAGTTTCAGTCTCCGATTATATTTTTCTTTCTTCTGACGCTGCCAAACAGCTACACTGCTCCTCCCTATGGCGACTTCCGACTCATGGTATCCGATCCCTAATCCTGACGGCAACACTTACTAATAGGATCGAGACCACTGTTCGCCTTTAACTACTTGGGACCCGCGTGTGATGACTACTCACTTCTCTCACCATAGTAACACCTTTCTTGCAGCACTAATTCCCTCTTCCCCTTGCTAACCGGACAGTCTTATCGACAGGCTTCCCCTTTCCATGGCAACCGCTGCGAAGAATGAGGCGGGAGCAAAAATACTTGACGATAAAATCTGGACTGTAAGCTGATTGTCAACGTGTTATTCGCGCTGCCTTCCGTTCGCTTTGAGTTCACCTCAGCTTCACCTCAGGTTTACGTAATTCACCTAGAGTTTACTTATAGTCTGGCAGGAGTTTACCAGGAAAAAAGTTGAATAAACTTGCGATATGATCATAGATTAAAAATTTAATTCCTACAGAAGATGGGGTGTTACTGATTAACATCCTTTCTATCACCTGTCACGACTATCAGAAATTATTCCAAAATGTTACAAAAATCCTTGGTCAGAAAGAGAGCCTAATTAAGAACTTCCTAACTAATTTACACAAACAAATACTAAGGAATATAAAGGAATGGAAACAGCGACAGACCACTTGGGGGTTCTTGTGATAATGGAAGAGTTGACAAAACACAGAGGCTATTGTGGTAACAGCGAGAAAGCAAAGCTCTGGAGGAGCCAATCAAATCACAACTTGATCTCCAAGTGTCCAGACACTCGGCGAATTTTAATGGCTCACTGGATGAATATCGACAGAATAAAAGCCTGGATGTCAAACCCACGAGCCGCGGCCTCCAACAGCCTTGACTGAGCAAAAAAGGCATTTCGCTGGCATGGTCGGAGACCCTGAATTCTGGGAGCAGAAGAGACCCTAAAGCTATCGTAAGGTATATGTTAAATATGCCTGAATGATCAAAGGAGAACTAATGGAACGTAGTCCACAAACTGAACTATATGGATAGAGACAAGCCTTTAAATCTACCTTATATATAAGTGAGTTATTCTTTAAGTATACGTGAGGTATACATGAAGAAAACATAGAAGAGAGGCTGCTTTCCATATTTTCTAACTTTATTTCTTTTGAGTAAAAATGATCCGTAAAACAAGGGAAGATCCCATGAAAAATCACCACAGGAATCTAAGAAAATTGCAAGAAGTGAACACGGAAGCAGAAAATACAATATCCAATCGGAAAAAACATTTCGAGTAATGAACGCAAGCATATTTTAAAAGTGTTCCACCCCCGGATGAAAATAAAACGAACGAAACACTGGCCACTTTTCCTGCTCGGTAATTTTCTCCATTTTAAGAGATGAATGGATCCAGTGGCGAGCGTTTAAGCCTGTACTACTTGTTCATTCACCAACATGTTTTCTTATTTACTTAAATCATTAATATGATTCAATTATCAATTCATTTAATTAGTCATATTATCTTTCCTCTCTCTCGAATGTACGTAAATAATAATCATACATTTACACACAGAAAGTTTATATAGGAAAATATGCATATTAAGATCGATACATTCACGAGTACAAAACTGAATAAACATCTGGTTATCAGCCTATTCAACTGCCGAACTATCCTTATGATAGCCTCTTCCTCTGTCTGTCTATCCGTTCATCCAAAAATTGACCTCCTCGTCTGTCTGTCTGTCTGTCTGTCTCTCTCCTTCTATTTATAGACCCATTCCTCCGTCGGCCCAACTTGCTGTATGAGTGACAATGCATCTGCGTTTCTCTCCTGCAGTAGGAAAATTAGCAATTGCTTCCCTCACCGGAGGGACAGACCATCCGTGAACCAAGATTTTTTGGTCCTTTTTTCGTACATGGATTAACAACTTTCAACACGCAGGCGTTTTCGTGTGTACTTTCATAATTTCATACACGAAATAATGATGATTACCTACGAAAATTCATATAAATTCGTGCGCGTTAAATGTAGTCATTCAAAAATGTTTTTTTACGGCAGAGAAATAATTATTTTATATTTTTTCTCTTTCTTTACGAAAACTAATACATTCCGGTCAGCTTTACAAATGGAATATATTTTTGTCGAACTTATTATGATAACATCCGCAAATGAAACGAAGCTGTGGTTTGTATGTGCTTGACCTGCAGTTATTATAATCCATTGCAACATGATTAATGTCAACAGGAAGCAACTTACATAAGAACCATAAAAAAAGAATCCCTTTAAGAGGAACAGTCTTGTAAGTCGTTAGTATGATTCATTTTAACGTGAACTACGTTACTATAAACCGCGCTATATGTAAATCATGTTATTATGAACAGTAACAATATGATACATTATGTAAACATGATTTATATCAATATAGATTATGTCAACTACGAATTACGTCCCTATGGGTCATGCTGAATAAATTGCTTTGATATAATCCTCACTGATGTAAAATCATGCTAATAATATGACACTCAGAGGAACAATGTTTTCAACATGAGCCATGTCCACATCAAAACAAATCAATATGGACTACAGTAGAAGGAACCACAGTGATAGGGACTATATTGATAAGGATTACATTAACATACATCATGTTGGTATGACGTATCAGCGAGAGATCTAACCTAATCTCAAAGTACAATGCTGTACACAGTCGCCACAGAACCTTAGAAGACTTATTCATTCGAATAGTGAATCATTGAGCTTAAAGCAACGAAGTTCTTGTTGGTAAAGGAGCGATTTTATACATTATCCCAAGGAAATATTCGTGATGGTTTGGAAGCGTAAAACCACAAAATTAATGAAATAGAAGCATCATATATTTTTCCTAAACATATATTTTACTTGCGTGAGAGAAGAGAATTTACCTAAAAATTATTCTGGAGAAGATGGGAGTAATTTTCAATTTCATTATCCTGATTCAGTTCGAGATTTAATTACACCTTTAACGTAAAAGCGTTGGGTACTAAAGAAAGCACTTTATATCATCTGTGAAAACTCTGAAAATATTCCTCAGCCTCAAGGATTCACCAGTGCTTACTGTTTCTATTGGCTACAGCAGGCAACGTATAGACAATTCTGGACCTTGGTTAATTGGGGTGTTATGCAGTTCTGAGCTTATGATAACTTTTGCTTTTATTGGTTATCATTTCATTGAGTCTACCATTCTTCCATGCCTGTCGTGCCAACGGGAAACCATTTTTGAGTCGAAAGTGGGAACTGAACCTTCCAAGAATTTCCACCATGCAATTCATTATATGCTTTCCCTTTCTGAGCTATGAAAAATACATCCTTAATATCGTTACCAACAGTTTTGATCCTCGACACAGTCAGTTTGACCTGAGAGCAGACTGTTGATTAACATGTTTGTTAAAAAGTTGTGCATTTATCTTTTCACTTTCCCAGTTATTCCCATCTTACGAGTTTCATGCGCCATGACATAGCAGTCACATTTATCAAAGGCTTTTACAAAGTCTCTGTATATCACATTAGCATTTTGTTTGTTCTCCAGCGCACAGTTTTATCGCAGAGATCAAGCAACTGAGACAGTCAGGATCTCCCCTTATTGAAGCCCTCTTGTCCTGAGTTTCTTTTTTTTTTTTTTTTACATTATTTGATTCCATAATATCAGTCAATTCAAATCCTCGGACTCTCAAAAATTTTACAATGTGCGATGTTATTGTGATGTGTGAAGTCAGTGCCATTTCTCCTTTTTCTAAAGAGTGATCAGCTTTTTCTTTGTGGAGTGAGGCCATGTGAGTCTGTTTTAAGCTCTCTGGAATTACGTATGTGCTCGTTCCAGAGTCGCATTGCATCTCTTTAAAGGGAAGGAATTTCAGGAGTCTGGTTCCGGGGCAGAATGTATGGGCTGGGCTTTGTTGTCAATGGGTCTTCCGCAGTCCTGTGCCTTGGTAACGAGTGATTTCTTTTTAACAGGTGAATACCTGGTGAAGTCGTTTGAGTCACTTGTCTTTAAGGTGATTTTTGGCTCACTGGACACCGGTTCATATTGTTCCTATATCATCAATCTGATCAGACTGCAATCCCTCTCAACCAGTCTCTTCGTTCATGAAATGCAGCAACGTATCAATGGAACAACTCGATTTCAGTTGACTCAGTGAACTTTACATCAATCACACGTGAAGGAAAAGCCCAGTCTTTAGTCGTCCTTCATTAACTGGTGTAAGATCTTACCTCCAACTACACGAACCTAAATGTTCTCCCTAGGAAAAGTATTCCTGTAGACAGGTAATGTTCTCCCTAAGGGAAACTGTTTCTATGGACAAGTATTGTCTTCCCCAGGAGAAATATTCCTTCAGAAAGGAATATCCTTTATTTGAAGGAATGTCCTCCCCATTGGGGCGAGGGGGAATGTTCCAATAGACATGTAATCAATAACGCGACAATGATTAGCCCAGGTGAGGGGGCGCTGGTGAGGGTGGCAGGGGGTATATGGCTTCAGGTACAAGAGGAGGTAGAGCGAAGTATGCCATCCCCTTTATCTAGTGGCACTGTCAATATGCTGACCAACCGAGTTTTTTTTCTCCTCTCTCTCTCTCTCTCTCTCTCTCTCTCTCTCTCTCTATCTATCTATCTATCTATCTACCCATCTATCTATCCATCTATATATCTGTCTACCTATCTATCTATCTATCTCACGACCTCCTAAAAGTTCAGGTAGCTTCCCGTGCTCTTAATACTAAATGAGAGGAAATTATTAATGACTGTACATATCGACAGCCTGGCATCAATCATTCATTTACGTATATCCAAAGGTAACATAACTTGATAATGTTAATCATGTTACCATCTTTATTTGGGGCAAAGATGATCCCATCGCACCTTAATCATTAATTTGTTCTGTTTGTGTTCCGTGTAAAATAACAAATACACATTACACTAATGTAAATAAATAGTGTACAATCCGCTTTTCCATCTTTTAATTACAGTAATGAAAAGCAATTTAGGGCATGTATTGAAAAATCTCTGTTAGTTCTACACAAAATCTCATGATAAAAAAAACATAAAAAATAAAGAATAACAAACAGAATACATTTATCGTTCTTTTCAACAGTTGGGTTAAAATAATTCAGAATTCTGTGGTGAAATAAATATTCTATTCTAACTTCTTTTTTTTCATATTCAACAACAGTTTGCCTGAGTTGGAATATTCATGTAACCGAATATTCCAAAAAATCATAGGATCTTCCCCTTGCAGTATCCCAGAGACCTGTCAGTGATATCTGAAAATCTACTTAAGATTATGGAAACTTAATTAATGCCTCAACTGTATATATATATATA
>JAYMFT010037240.1:0-15749 GCA_038088735.1 Panulirus argus | reverse complement strand
AGTGACGGGAGAACAGAGTGGGCGGTGGTGTCCTGGTCTTAATTGAATCTAATCTCGTTCCTGTACGGATTGATATCCTAACTGTTAATGATACAGTATTGGCTATTTTTGTGGATATTAGAATAAGCTTCAAAAGTATGTAACATTAGGACTAGTTTCCAGAGCCCCTACACAGACACCAAAGGTAGACGAAGAACATTTAAGGCAAGTTAGCAGAGATTTGTAATGAGCACGATTCAATTACGGTGCGGGATTTTTAATATACCAAATATCGAAGTTGGGAGATTCCTTCATCAGTAGCTCTGGGCGTTGACAAGCAGGACTTCCGCTTATACAATTCGCTGATAAATCTAATTGTGATGTGAGCGTATTAAACTTAGTTATAACTACCGATGAAGACCTTGTCTGTAATGTTGTGGCCTGTCACTGGGCTGAACGAGGGCATATGAAGTAGCCGGGAGAAACTACGTAATGGTCATTGGGACTTGGTTGTGGATAGGGGGCTGTGGTCTTGGTGCATTACACATGACAACTAGAGAATGGATGTGAGTGAATGAGGCCTATCTTCCTCTGTTCCTGGCGCTACCTCGCTAAAGCGGGAAGAAGCAAACAAGTAGGAAAAGAAAATCACTCAATATCTTGAAGCCTGGAATGAGCCGAAAATTACATATCTCTGAAATATGTTTTGTTTGCATGTTTAATGTTATGACATTGCACAAAATACTTTTGGATTATTTTTTTTTTAGTGATCCTAGAAGTGATGTCTTAAGTGTCTTTGAAATGGGTGCGTTCTAGCGTGTCTACATTCAGTGGTGTTTGACGTGCGTGTGTGATTCATTGGTTCCCATCCTCACTCAGGGGTGCTGTAGATGTACATAACCCAGGAGCGCAACAATAGTGTTCTCTCATAAATCATCTTAATAGCGCGACATATTTTCTCCTTTTACCTTAAAGCAGACATATGACATTTCTTTTTTATTGTGTACTAAAGGCTAGATAATACCAGACACATTCTCCAACTATTTATCATAAAGAAATACCTACAGCAACCAAAAGTTTTATGTATGTAGATATGAGTGTATACATACAAACTTTACGGAGTATAATTGGAGACAAGGGGGTTACTGAGAAAAAATGATAAATATGGGACAGGGGCGTTGCGAAATATGATAAACGAGGTTTGGGGGCGTGTAGTGAAAGAGTTACTGAAATCCACTGCCTCTCGTTACTGATGTATGTGATGAGCTTTTGAAGCTTATCAAAATGTGGAGTTTTTCTTTTCTGTTAGTGATATGCGAGTAGTTCGTTTATTCAGAAATTTACAGTCTTTTGTGGTCAGCGGTCAGTCAGGTCCCTCAGTGACCGAACATATCAAGTCAGGGGAAATTAAACCTGCCAAGAATATATTCAGTGTTATGTTTTCCTTGCCAACAAATCCGCTAATGAGGGTCTCATTCTGTCTTGGTTATTATTTCTTTTATGTTAGCTGAGAGGACAGGGACAACTGAGGCCCTAATCAAGGCCATCTCATTAACGCTAACGGTAATAGAGACTCCGCCAGGGTATAGGAACATTAGCGTGATATACTGTGCGGAAGGGGCAACAGACCGTCAAGAATGGAAGAAATGGGAGGGATATAGATTTTGATTTTTGCCGTAAGAGCTGCTGATATATTGTGCGCACCTCTACCCATCGTGTGGGCGGTGGCGCCAAACAGGACGACAGGGCGCAGAGACGAGTCCAGAGGGACTTGGTGGGGTGGGGAAGGCGGATGTTGGTTTGTTAACTTCAATGAGAGTTTGGAAGAGATCTGTTCTCCTGTTGATGTTGATAACAGACGGGAAATGAAGAACGTAATGTTTTGGATATAATAATTGCGAGTGTGTAAAAGGGAAGCCAATAAATAAAGTTTCTGGAATAAGGACGACTGGAGATCCACTGAAAAAGAAAAATGCTTATTCAGCTCTGAACGAAGAGAATAGGTGCAGAAAGAAGGCATGCATGAGAAGTGAGGGTGGGCTAAACAACAGTGGGATATTATCAACGACGCAAAGACAGTGAGGCATATGGACACTTATTCTGTAGGGTGAGATATTGGCAGATTGTGGAACAGGAGTGAAGTTACAAGTGTGTATGTAAGGGGCACCGTGAACCAGCTGTACAAATGAAATAACCCGTGGGGTGTGGATGTAGGTCAGGGTGTGACGTGGGGACGAGGCAAGAGAACTGTTTGATGGTTCAGAGGCATAAAAGGTTGGCCGAGTGCATTCTGATAGGAAAGAAAGCATTGAGTGCTTCGCTACATAGTGAGAAAGACACTGAAAATTACTTTGAGAATTATCGAGACATAAGTCTTCTTGGCATAGTTGTAAGGTAGGAGTTGAGATTGTGACAGATCGTGTAAGAAGCATTGCTATGACCTTTGTGTGTGAGGAACACTGAAGGTTTATGAAAGGAAGAAGGTGAGGACTGATATATTTTTCTTCCACTTGGGCAAGGAATAGGGACGGATCTAGAGAGAAGGAATAAATCATATACCAGGTCCATGGATCTTTGGATAGTTGTACAGATGAAATAAAAAGAAGTCGATAAGTTCTGATTGTGCTTGGTATCCACGGACATCTGCTGAAAGTTATCGAGAGTTTGGATAACTGAAGAAGTGCTTGTAAGGGAGTAATGGTGGCAGGAGTGATGGGTTCGGAAGAAAAAAAGTGTAAGTGCATGGAAGACAGAAATGTTTGACGTTTTCACAGATTGGTTTTTACTAGGTGAGATGAAAGTGATGTTGAAAGGAATTCAAATAATGACAGACTATTGAGTCCTTTTCGAGGCTGTTTGTGATGGTGGAAGAATTCAGAGATTCGGAAATTAGTTGAGTAACATTATGACGGCATACAGATGACCCAAAAGATAAATACTTGTAAGCTCTGTATGTGACTGTGGAGACGCAAATGATGTCAGTCGAAGACAAAGCGAAGTTTTGGCCAGTATTTTCTTAAACATATCTACGGTGCTGCTTTCAACTACTCGAATTGGTAAATCCTTCCATACGATATTAACTAAGAAAAACTGCTCTGCCTTATTCGAGATAAGAAGTTTGCTAAGGAGTATGTGTCTATGAATAGGAGTGACATCAGATAAATCTAGCCTTGAGTATCTTCTTAGCTCGAGATTATCAAAACTTTCGATAATTCTAAATATCCGTATCATGTCACCTCTTAACCTTCTCTCCTTTGTGTTAAATTACATCAAGTAGTCCAGCCCGCTGTCTGAGGATGTGCACCTCAGTCCAGGAATCATGGAGAATATGAGGAATAGTTTACCAACAGCAGGAATGACTGGGTAGGCTATCACCAGCATGAATGACTAGCTGGGCTCTCTAACGCGAATGATGGCGATGCTCTCTTCGCTGAATCACAGATAGAGCCGAAGTCGAAGATTAAGTCACTATGATGATGTGTGTTGAAAGGAGGGAGAGACTTGGGAGAAATTGCAATTTCAACGTTCGTGTGCTGGAGAGAGTTCAGGGACTTCCATCAAGCAGCCAGTCTGACTGACGAAGCAGATGGTGTTACGGTGTTGTGTGTTTGGGGAGGAATGATCGGTCGGGATATGGTGGTGCTTATGGGGAAGGTAAAGGAAGCTGAGAATAACTGTAATTACGCGAGTGAAGAGCTAGAAGTGAGTGAAGAGCTGGTAACACAACGGGAGCTGTATGGAGAAAGTGCGTGGTATTTGTGTAATAGAATTCTTCTAACTCATGTGTAGGGATGTGAAAACCTTATCTTTTCCTTGAAAGGCAGGTAGAAAATGAGAACATTAGAGATGGACAAGAAATGTGAATGTTACAAAGATACTTTTTTCACGTTGGAGGCTCCAGTCACAGACAGAAGTCCACTTCAAGGCCGGGCCTTCATTGAAATACAGAGTGGATTATGAAAAGGGAAAAGAAGAGACAAGGGAAAGTGTTTACGAATTTTGAAGGAAGTGAAAAACCAGTCTTTGAAAATGTGCCAGGTCATAGTTATTGGAGAAGACACGAGAAGGTGGAGAGTTCCAAAGTTTCGAGGTGTAGGGAAATAAACATTTGTCAAAACGGCACACCCTTGAGTTACCGATGGCCACACAGTAATCATATGACGCAGTAGCTTGCCGAGTATTGCGTGGTCTAGCTAGTGGTGTGGGCCCACAAGCAGCCAGCTCTCGCGAGCAAAAACCAAAGTAATAACTACAGAAGAGGGAAAGTGAACCAAGATTGCGGGGAAGTGCAAGCTGGTCAAGTTTTGAAGTTATCCTGAGAGTAATGCTTTCACATCTGTATATTTTCATACAGTTTCTTCTCTTCATTCACTACACTTAAACTGAAGAACGTGTCCCCGGTGCCGACCCTGGGCACCACTTTTGATATGAGAGAAAATAAGATGATGATAAAAGTACCTAAAGACTGTGAAGGCCTGTAATCGTTTTGCATGTGAATCGTGTAATGATAAGAGGAAATGAGATCAACGATGTTCTCTGGAGAGAACGGCGATTGATGATTAATGGATCTAAGGGTCAAATAGTACGTGACGGGAGCAATGAACTGATGCTTAGGTTATAGAACCATATTATAGAGTTGTGGGTAAGAACAGGATTTACGGAGAAAATGGGAATGATGAGAGAAGACATGGGGCATGGGTATAGCTGTAGATATATACCTGCTGCAAAGACACAGGTCCAGCATAGAGATATACTTCAAGACTGACAGAGAGAACATAATAAGATATTTTGATAAAAATGCTATACCAAACTTGGTGCAGCTGTAGTGGTATCTATTGTCTTTTATATAAAATAGAGTTCCACGAAGAGCTTCATTATCTTCGTCAGGATCTTGTGATTACATCGGGGGGATCTGCTACGGAAAGTACACAAAATGTTCAGATGATGTTTTAGACGACAAAACTCGGTAAAATTACCGTTTCGGACATCCACCTGTTGGCAATAGAAATGCGGGTCAGAATCGTTTCAAAGACATCAAAATACTATAGAAGAAAGCCTTTTCAACCAAACCGAAGCTAACCTAAAAAAAAAAAAAAGATAACAGCAAAATTCCCTGGATGTCCGAAACGGTAATAATACCCAAAATTCTGTACAGAAAAGTCTCGAATATCACACGGGGATAGTTTGAGATTTTGCCTGTGTCGAAGTCGTTAATAATTACCACCAGCAGAATAACAAAAGTCGAAGATCATTGCTCCCCCTAACGTGAACTTCAAAACATTCCCCGATCGCTCAAAGCATCTCCCTCTGTAAAGTGTCCTCCCAACTCCGATTTGGTCCCCCATTATGTCCTTATTCCCCCCACCCCTTTTGAAACGTATGGTCTTAGCCATCCTCTCCTCACTCATCCTCTCTATATGTCCAAACCATTTCAGCACACCCTCCTCAGCTCTCTAAACCACACTCTTCCTACCACCACACCTCTCTCTTACCCTATCATTTCCTGCTCGAGCAACCCCAACCACACCACATTTTATTCTCAAGCATTCCCCTTCCATCATACCCACCCTCTTCCGTACTCTCTTATCTGAGGCCCACGCTTTGCATCCGTAGAACACCGTCGGGACTCCTATACCATTAAACACACCCATCTTTTTTCTACATACTCCACAATGCACCCACGATCTCTACGCCCCACCCACTCTATGGCTCACTTCAGCATCTAGGGTTTCACCAGCTGCCGTGCCCTCTCCCAGGTATCTAAAACACTCCACTCTATTTTTTTATTCAGATTCTTACTCCAAGCAACCTACGTCCATCTCTCTTTCCTCCTGAACTTCATTACCCCACTTTTATGCACATCAACTCTCAACATTCCCCTCTCACACATTCACTCTCCCAAAGTTAGACACCAGCTTTTGAAATTTTCTACTCGAGTGTGCTACTAGAGCTGTGTTATCAGCAAACACCAACTGACTCACCTCCCAGGGCAGACTGCATATACATAGACGGTCTGACACACAAACAGATGCAGAGACGTATGGATGGACAGAAGTAAACAAACAGCTAGACAGAAGGATAAATGGGGAAACAATGGGTACCAGCTGCAATAATCCCCCGGTGATTTGTAGGTCAGAAAGGATTATCAAACAGAAACATTTCTGTATATGGGTAACAGATCTCTGCATTGTTTCTTCATTAGAATCTACGTTTAACGATTTCATTACAAAATCCGTTTTTCAGTTTCATTATCTGCTACGACCTCGTTTGTAACTTGCTGAGCACAAAATGAGGGACAGTGTTCAGGTCATTGGTCAGGTGGGTTTTCATATGGTTAATTGAGGACAAAGTTTCTACATCTTTATCCACGTTCCTTTTCATGACAACAGGTGTTAAGAAGCATAATCTCAGCCAGCTAGAGAAAAGACGAGAGTTGGGGTCCTCAAATTGGCATTACTAAACGGTATAATTATCTCCAATTATCAGGTAATCTTTATCATATATATTTTTCTCTATACGTATTTCAAAAATCATTATGTATATTTCATCATATGGTTTTTAACACTTCTGTCATCTGCGCTTGTTTTAAAAGCCTCTTCGCCTTTCTGATTGTTAATATTGTTTGGAAACTACACACAAAAGTGATCATTTACATTAACTGTTCCTGTACATGTACAGGTGAAAGAGTTCACGTCAGTCAGGGACGATCCCTCTGGCTTTCTGTTTGTGAGTTCTGCACTATAACTGCCAGGATATTTTCGGGGCTTTGATTCTATAAACATTCACTTCTCTTGCAGTAACGTTTCGAAACAATTCGAAACATGAGTGTGATAGTGAGCGAACCCAGGGGGGCTTCATAACGCTGCCGTCTACATGGAAAGATTGAGTGCTTTGCTTCAGGGTGTCAATGGCATGTGCTTTTGAAAGGTATTGACTGAGTTCCTGTCTAGAGGCGTCACAGTTTCAGGTCGGAAAGACCTCTTTGAATCATTTGAAAGAAATTTAGGTGTAGACAAGGACTTGTGCCGTTCGGAAATATTCTTTGAATTAATGGTAAGAGATATCAAGTGTAAATAAAGAGCTGTGTCGTTAATGTCTGTGTCTGTCAGACGACAGCAGTTTTCCATTAACAGAGAGAGAGAGAGAGAGAGAGAGAGAGAGAGAGAGATTTAACTGCGTAGCATTTTCGAGCAGACGAAACAGTTTACATTTGAACTATGTGACCAACTTTCAAACTTAGGGAAATAAAGTTTAGAGTATGTTAAAGAAGAAAGTATCTGTACTATACAAAGGGTTCGGGGTGTGTGCGACCCACAGTTGCCCTCAAGATACAGGGAGCGTCTAACTGATTCCCTTCATATTTCCTGGATTTGAGACGCACCTTCAGTGATGGCTTTGTGCTCCAATTAACCGTAGGTTGGCTTCTCTGTTGGGTGCGAATCTCGTTTTAGACGGTCCTTAGGCTGCTCTTTAATACAAGAAGTGAGCCAGAGTGTTAAAAAACAAAAAACATATCATCATGCGAGGAAGAAGATTCATGCGCAGGAACTTGTGGAAAGTGATTTATCTTCCTGCTGGATGGTTATTACTGTGGTGCTGCCGCAACTGACGAAGTACCTCCCGAAGGTGGTCTGCCAGACTTACATGACCTGCGGTAGATACTGGCTATGAGATTTGTAGCAAGCAGCTCTGATAAGTTGAAATTTTTTATAAAGGATTAGCTAAGGGCTTTTGAGACACAGGGCGTCATCGTTTAGCAGTTTGCAAAGTCGTTTTCCTGTTGTACTATAAACACGAAATTGTTACAACTAAGTGAACACAGGAGGCTCTATGTGGCTTTCAAGTTCATGAAGCGATTCAGTGCCTTGCTAAAACGATTTCTGGGGACTTTTGAACCACAGGGCCTCGTCGTTTATCAGTTTGCTTAATCTTATTCTTACAATTGTTGGCTGAACGCGAGTCAGTATTGACGATGAGCGGGTCCGGTCTATTATAATTCCGTAATACAATTCTTTTGAGAACAATTCAAGCTTATCTTAGTTGAATTACTGTAGTTACTTTATATAGCAATCCTCTCAGCCAGTTCTTCGACCAAAAATATCCGCTTGACCAAAAAAGTCTTTTGAAATGTTCCTGAAATTTTGGGTTAACTATTGTATAGGGAGGGAGGGAGGGAGTGAGGAAGGAAGGTGGTGCTTACTAGACACACAGCAGCTTAGAGCTTAGCTGACCTAGAAATTTTGCCCAGGTATCGTCCGGTAGCTGAAGGTAGTGAGTACTGCATACGCATTGTTATGGGTGTGTCACAAATTCGTTGGGCATCGAGAAAAAATGTATTCAGTCGAGAATTCTTTCGTTATTTAGACTTTAAGACGTATATTTCTATAAGTTCAGGCAAATGGGTCTTGAGCACTCGTACTTAAGTAGAGTCCTCGGGGACCCTTACCTGAGTACATTCCATGGAGACATTACATACCCAAGTACCTTCCAGGACCATATTAGGCAGCAAAAATTGCTCTCCTTACAGTTCAACTGTTTCCTGGAGGAGAATTACTGGAAGCAGAATAGTTCAGTCGCATTTTACGAGCTTAAGTGGAGTTACTGGGGTTTGTGCAGTTGCCAGCTTACTTTGAAACATCGGCTCATTTGATATGCTCATGATTCCTTCAGAATGAATTCGTTTATAGAAACTGACAACGAGGTATTCTTGCCCCTTCATCAGCCATACGAGGCTGGCCACAATCCCCCAATACTTGTGTCATGGAGTTCCAGTCTCGCTTCCAGTGACGGGTGCGAACGTCACCTGGACGACGACACAGGGAGGGACAGGCTATATTGTGTAGGGGCGGTGGAGCGTGATGCTGGTTTAGGCTGATGTGCAGGACAGCACTGGCGTGGTGTGTGTGTGTGTGTGCTATTACCTATCTGCGACTACCTGGTTGTACATGGGAGCAAGGGGAGAAGATTAGAGTTTTACTCTTATGGGCCCCCATTTCTCGCTCTCTCCTTTCTCATACACTCGTTTCCATTTCATCATTTTTCTCCTTTTCTGCTTCCCTTACAACAGAAATATTTCATTTCATCTCTCTTGACTCCTGTTCACTTGTCCCGTCAGGCTTTATATCTGACTGGTTCCTCCGCACTTCAAGGAACTGTCCCACATCAACATCGTCCAATCCAGTGAGAAAGTTCGCTCGTCATCTTACATTTTTTCCTTCAGTGTGGGCAGAATTATGGCTAATGGCCTCTCACAACGCTCTCTCGGACTTCAACAAGATATCTTTTTTCTTTTCGAATGAATTCCACAGTATCTGTTATCCTTTTTTAAGTGACTGGTAAAAATGTTGTCACATATATGGTTTTAACATTTTTCTTCCACCCCTCGAGTATATCCAAATCCATGTACTTGAAGGCACTTTAGATATCACCTGGTATATGATACACGTCTTCGACTGCTTTTTTCCCATATGGCCTTCTGGTGATTCCCTACAACGTCAGCTCATAAGTCCCACTCACAGGAAGAGTCCTGGAGCCCACCTCATTTCAAGATGGTAGTGTTCGTATGGTTTAAATATGCCTCATCTGCATCAAGTTGCGCTTGGTTCTGGGGTGAATTCTACCAGCTGTATGACCAGTACTGGAGGCTCAGTCTCTTTGTTCGTTCTCACAACTACGTTCTTCTCTCATGGGTTTTCTTAGCATCATTTTTCAATCGTAATCAAGCGTGATTCCAGTGATTTTGGAATGTTTTTACTTAGACCAAGATAAGCAGAGACCCCAGGGCCGATTTCTTGCTCCTTTTCCAAGTTTCAGAAATCTTCTGGGAAACGTGTCTTCTGCACCCTCTCGCTTCGGTAGCTCTCGATCGACAAATGGTGTTTCTTTTTTTTTTAAGCCTGTGTGTAAATCAGATATCCTTTTCTCGCCAGCTTCTTATGCTGGAGAGCGTCGAATGCTGGGTAGTCCGTAACACAGTCCATACACACCAGTTGCTTTTCCGAGGCTGTGTAGAACCCGTTCATTTTACTCAGAAGTCATATTGCATGTTAGTTTGAGGAGTTTTTCCAATGCAAATATTCACCCTCTTGCTTCCTGGTAATGTTTATGAAATCATTATGGCTTGTTCTTGTCAGTGACGCTGGGGAATAATGAAGCGCATTGTCTCAATAGAGTTTATTTCTTTTAGGCATAGAACATTCGTTCACTTTAGCTTCCTTCTTTCAGATTCTCCTCCAAACGAGTATTAAAAAAGTAAGTAAGCCAACGTTCCGTCAGGATCTTGTGCTTTCCTTGGGTCTAGATTCTTCATGAGCTTTATCCATATCTCGTCCAGTTAAACTCAGTGCCTTTCATGGTCACAACAACTTCCACCCTAGATGTAACTCGACATAATGTGTCCTTAGTTGTGAATGTCCTATGAGGCTTCATATTCAGCTTCTCACGATTTCTTAAGTCAATTTGTTATCTAAATAGTAATGGCTGATGTTTCTTTCCATATTGTCTCCATTACCTTCTGACATCTACTGAATCACCGATCGTTCTACTATCTCCCCCTTCTTCCGTCTCAAACCACTGGTACCGTTGGCTTCCATTGTGCGCTCCACAGACTGTGGATTTTCGCTTTCTAGTTTGTATTCCTGAAAAATTAGCTCAACTTCATAGAGTTTTCTTCCTTGCTATCACCTCTTGGCATTCGCGCGCGCGCGCGTGTGTGTGTGTGTGTGTGTGTGTGTGTGTGTGTGTGTGTGTGTGTGTGTGTGTGCTTGTGTGTGTGTTTTTCTGTCTGTCTGTCTGTCTGTGTATGTGTATATATGATTAGCTAATTGCGAAACCATGGCAGATGCTTCGTACTTACTGAACCCCATCTTTTTTTCTAAAATCATGTAACTTTTTAACCGTTTTAACATACACGACACTCGAAATCTCTTCACTACCTCGGCTCAATTATGGCTTAAAACAATTACTTTTTTTAACACAACATATGTGAACGGTGTTTTGCATTGTTACTTTTCTTCTGTTGTAGCTGGTCGATGTCTCCCGTTTTCCAAGAACTGATTCATATTGATGCTGTAGAATCGATTCAGCTACTTGAAAGCTATAATAAACTTTAGCTCCTCCTTCTCCCTTCCAAAGTGGGTATGTCCGCTTGTTCCAGTAGTCTATAAGCATGTTCCATTATTCCATGAAACTATTCCAGTAGTCCATGAGTTTGTTCCAGGCAGTCGGTAAGCATTTTCCAGTAATCCACAAGACTGTTACAGTAGTCTCTGAGCTTGTTCCAGTACTCTATGATTCTCTTCCAACTGTCATTGGGCTTGTTTCAGTGGTCTGTGAGCGTGGTCTAGTAGTCTATGAGTCTGTTCCAGTAGTCTGTAAGTCCGGTCCAGTGGTCCATCAGCCTGGAGCCTGATGTGAATCCCTTCAGACCGTCGATAACCTTCTTAGAGCACTAGTCACGGTGATGAACGTTTGGTTTCTGACTTGATCCACCCGCTGGAAGGTTGTCCAAAAAATGCCTTCTCGACTTTTCAAAACCAAACTTGAGACCTAAAGAAATCCTTTTTCTTTTTCTCTTATCTCTTTTTTCTTTTCATTTACACTTGAACATTCTGATTTCAATACTTCTTTTTTTCATCCTTTTCATTCTTACTAAAGGTTTACTTTGATACTTTCCCTGACGTGCGTGTGAGTTGGTGTTCCGTTCCAGGCATTCTGTCGACAGCAAATTTCTGGAAATGTTTATGGTATGCATCTCATTTGCAAACTGTGTTGTTTTTTCATCATTCACTCGTGTTAATTCTCTTAGTCATAAAAATGAGCATCTGTAATATTAAAAACCCTCGTGTCGGTGATGATCGTCAGCTATTCGAATTATTGTACGAGTAATTATCATCAGGTATTATAGCCTTCATATCGGTGATTATCATCCTTTATCAGACCCATTATATGATGATTATCGTAGCAGAAATATTGAATTAGTGAGCATCCTCAATCATCAAAGCAATCATACTTATGATGATTATCAGTTTCCAGAGTTATCATCTGAAATGATCATCATCAGTTATCATGGCTATCATAATAAAAATCATCATACCCTAGTTATCATATGAATGGTTATCATTTTCATCCGAGCTACCATACGTATGATCATTGTTAGAGCCATGGCATGTATGATCATCGTTACTTATTAGAATTATCATATTGAAGAGTGTGTCTTTAGAAGTACTGCACAGCCGCTGAGGAGAAGTGTGTGTGTGTGTGTGTGTGTGTGTGTGTGTGTGTGTGTGTGTCTGTGTCTGTGTGCTAAGGGAGCGCGCACCTCTGTAATAACTTTACCATTGCTATTGGAGCGCGCACGACCCCTGTAACTTTATTACTTCTGCATTTTCTCTTGTTCAATAAAGTCACCCAGCGAGTCGTAAGTAACGTCAAGCACAACATCTCGACCCCCCAGCGCACCGGGCAAGTCCCCAGGTATCGATTCGCCTCGTCCTTCCCTCTCTGCCACGCGGGGAAACTGTTGTTAAGGGCCCCAAGAAACACAGGCTCCCGTCATCTGCATCGTCTTGGATGACCATTACTAAGGTCTTGAATCCTTATTGGTATATGAAAGGGTTCGTGAATCGGCTTTTTTTTTTTTTTTTTCGATATCTGCATCCAGAGCAGATCCAGCCGTTGCTGTGCGTGCTCGGGACTGTGACAGGGAACTGAAGACAGATATTTGGCAAGAGAGACAGTGTGTAAGGAGGTTCAAGGACACAGAGTGTGAAGGTTTCAGGTAAAAGAAATTATACGTTCGATGTAATGTAATCTACAACTTGGGTTCTGATATCATCCGCAAACTTAGGTTCTAATGGCATCCACAGGCTTAGGTTGTAATGTAATCCACAATCTTATGTTCTATTGGAATCCTCATTCTTAGGTTGTAATTGAATCCACATTCTCAAATTTCAAAATAATCCTCAATATTAGATTGCAATGGAATCCACAATCCTATGTTCTAATGTAATCCACAATCTTAGGTTCAAATATAATCCACTATCTTAGGTTGTATTAACTTAAAGGTAATTTTTTCACAACTATGTAGGCTTTAAACTCGGTGGTAGTAATGTTTATCTTTAGGAAAGACTTAATTCTACAACGGGAACAGTGTCTTGTGGCGAATGAAATTGATTTGATTTTTTTGTGAAATCGTTCATGAGTCATTGCGTGTAGCGTGCAGCATAGACAAACTTGTAAGAAGACATTGATTGAAGTTTAAAGAAGTTTGGGAGTCTCTCAGTCGTGTTCGTCTGAAATGGTGTGTACTTTGTAATTATTCGAGTGAGAGGTGATTTGATATAGACGTAGCATATAGGCTTTGATTCTCTCGATATAGAAGTTATAGGAAGTTATATTAAGGGTAGGTTTGTTTGAGTTTACGATTAGGAGTGGATACAGACTCGTAGGCAAAACGTTTACTTTCGCCCAAGGCAAAGTAGGTCTTCATCAAGTGGACTGTCGAATACAGAATGATTCGCTAGAGTATCTGAAAGCACCACCACGAAGATGTTAAAGAAAAGGCGTAACAAATAATTCAAGTTCCCAACTGACATTGCTTGCGCCACCGTAGTTATATACATAGTTGCCATAGGTAGTTCTTCCAGATTCATCTGCTTACTTATCTAGTATTACTAACTACGCTAACTTTATATTTCTGATCTCTCATGCTCCCAGAAACAGACTTGATAAGGACCCACTGGTTTGTCGGTGTTTCCATTCCTTTTGTATTTCCCGGAGGAGCAAAAAATCGAACTGCTTCGAAGTGAGTGGTATTACCATATCATCACAGTGCGAGGGATCACGGAGTTTAAAACACGATCATCTCTAAGAAAGTCTTTGGTCCTCTGCACGTCCCTATATCTTACAGCAAACGATCTGAGATCATGGAGTAATTATTATCTCGTGCGGTAGCTAACTGTTAACTTTCTTTAAAGTTAAAAGCTGACTCTCAAGAATTCAAGCAGTCCTTAAGAAAGACTTATCTCCAAGTTCTTTTGAAATAATCATTTGATCCTGTTGAGGATCATAGTCAACTCAGAATACAAAGGGCGCGTCTCTCTCCTTGCATGAATTTACTTCATCATATCCTGTTACAGTATTTCATTTTAATGCGAAAATATAAAGATGAAAACGTATTTCCCAGCCGTTGTTTGGTTGATATGAAGAGCCGACTGATGAAACACCCTAATGTACAGAAACGCTTCATGACCTCTTCAGTTTTTAAGACTATTTTTTCCTCTACCCATCACGCTGGGTGTCAACATCTCCAGGTCCTCAGCTGCAAGATTACGGACAATTCGGGGGACGTGTTGCGAGGCTGACCACGTGCGCTGGCAATGGCGCGTGATCACAGAATTGGAGGAGGACGGTCGGTGCTGGCGAACTTGTTGGCGTTGTACAAACACCCGAAGACTCTGAGGTCATACCGGTGTTGCTGGCTGGGGAGAAAAGAAGAAATTCTGGCAACGCATCGCTTCGACCCTGGAAGGCCATGGTGACTAGATAACAGAGTTCCAGGAATTTCCTAACACCATAACACATCTCAAAGTATCTATGATAACACAGAACAGACGGTACTCTGGGCCTGGAATGATGGCAGCCGTTGGAAATGGAGGAATTTATCCTTGAAGAAGGAACAGTGAGCAAAAATTACTTCAGAAAACTAGTGTCATTTCTCAGAGAGGGTGTACAGAGCAGATGATCGAATGAAAAATGAAAAGAAAAAGTCTTGTTAAGAATTGCTAATCAGCAAATCTGATAGGTTCTGATTGGTAGCCAATCAACTAGCGTTTGCATGCTCTAGTCACTAACTGGTCGTCACTGGTAGCCAACGAGCTGCGGGATTACGGGCCATTTGGGGGACGTGTTGCGAGGCTGCCCAAGTGCTCTGGCCACGTAATCACAGTCGCTGATTGGATCTTTCTTGCAACCAATCAGGGAGCGATTCTTTGCTCTAATAATTGACTGTGTATTTTTTCGTAGCCAATCAGCGGTCATCTGCATGCTCTAGTTATTGAATCATCCCATATGTTAACAATTCTGTTGAAGAAAAAAGTAAAAGTGGTTCGCCTCGTTCGGAGTAAATCGTTTGCCAACGAGTTTGTATCCATTACTACTGTTGAATCAAAGAAATCTAGACTCTCAGTAGCTGTTTAGATTGAGGTTATGAAAAGCCTTTGATAATCATGAATACCTGTATTTGATCACTTCTCAACCTTCTCTTTTCTAAGCTAGATTAAGTCGTCTGGTGGTATAACGATTTGTTTCTGAGTTCGGAAGTCATCTTGACAGCTCGCCGATATACTCTCTCCATTCTGTTTGTCTTTCCTCAAGTAGGACGAACCAAAAGTGAACACAGTATTCGCTAGGTGGGAACGTGCCAATAAAGTGTATATAGTGAAGGTTATTACCTTTAATTCTAAAGCCTCTCGTCATACTAAAAACAAGGTGTGATATGAGTGTATCAAGCTGGTAGAAAAACACAGGATGGAGATAGAATTTTATTCTGTTACGTTTCGGTATAAAACCTTGTTCACAGAGATTAATCTTTGTGAAAAAGGATTTACGCCGCAACGAAACTGAATAACATTCCAGCTCTGTCTTGTGTGTTTTGCTGCCACCCTGATCTATATATTAGTTTAGGTGGAACCACAACGATGTAATATCTTCCACCTCGAAAGATAAAACTGTCTTTGCTAATTTTTCCTGACCCTTAAAACTGTACGAGA
>JAYMFT010037229.1:0-15750 GCA_038088735.1 Panulirus argus | reverse complement strand
CCAGTGTGGTGGACGTGGATATCTTTTTCACGGTGAAGTGAAGGTTCTGCATATATATATATATATATATATATATATATATATATATACTCAGTTTCCATATGCCTTGTTCATCTTGCGATTAGCTTTTCCTTTGGTGTTACGTCCTGGTAACGTTACGTTTCAGACTGCAACTGTGAGGGTGGTGACGCAGCACACTGGTTTTGTCACAGCTCAGCTGGCAGTGACCTCACATGCCTGGTGGTAACGATCACTTTATCTCGGCAGTGAAGACTTGTTTTACTGTCAGCTTGTGATGAGTAGAGTAGATACCACCAATAGTGAGAATGGCAGCGTCCCCTGCCAACGGTGGCCGAGTTGTAGGGAGGGGAGGGTGGTATCTGCACCCTGGTAGGGAAGATAATAGTTGTATATTTTTCTTCATTTTCATTCCTCCAACGTAGATCCTGCAGGCAGGTCCCTTAAGTAATATTTCAACCATTACAATTATATTCCTAATTAAAGTGGACTTGTTCACAAGCTTAAATCTCACGGTGGAAGCCAACCCGATGGATATGGTGATATCGGTGTAGAATAAACAGAGAGACCTTATTGTTCCCTCATAAATGTCAAGATTTTTTTTACCCTATAACTGGCCTGCAAACTTTTCCTTTTCCAAGACTTCTCTCGTGAGTGACTCGCTGCTGAGCTAGGAAATGTTACACACAACAGTCGACAGTAGGTAAGTTCACATTCATAAGGGCTTATTGGTGAGAAGGCTTTGTCTTGCACATCTGTACCTTGAGCAGGTCTGTGTAGGTCATGATCCCTAACGTGCACACCTTTGCCTTGAGCAGGTTTGTGCAGGTCGCGAACCCTGACCTGCACGCATGTGCCATCAGCAGTGTTTGCAGATCGTGACCCCTGACCAATGTGGAGCATGACACGCACAGGTCTTGTGTCAGGCAGCATCTGGCCTGACCCGTCCATCTGGTGCCCTGCTGACAAACCTCTGTGTCTGCCTCACCCAGCTGTCGAACTGTGTCTGTCTCTCCCTCTCACTGTCAGCCTGTCTCCTGTCGTCCGTCAGTTGTTGATGGTTCCAAAGCCAACGGTCAGAAGGACTCGACACTTGGCCAGGTTATATCTTGGGTTAAACTCTTGCTCATTATACGGTCCTCCTTTTCTCGCTGTTGGTTTTACTGAGAGTTTAATTTATGTAGCTGATTCCTTATGTCCGATTCCATCCCATTTAGGACACTGGTAAAGTTACTGTTGTTTCGTAGGATGTGTTGGTGACAAGATAGGATCAGGTCTTGTATTCTGTTATCATATTGCACCTTGAGCCGGTGTTTTCTGCTGGTCTGACATAATCATTCTCCACTGTCAGGACTCCATATACATCTGTGGTCTGACGTTTTACTTTACTTTCAGTGATGAGTAAGAGGATGTACTCATGTATGGTTGTTTGTCGACAGTATATCAGGCGAAGAGTGGGTTCCCGTGTTCCCGCGTGATGGTATATTGATGATACGTTCCCGTGATATTGTGAGGCGCCGTGTTCAATTGTCAGGTATTGATCACACACTCCATATCCGAGTGTCACTCACGTTCGTACTCGGTAGTCCAGACCAGAGTGAGCTACTCACATTTCTAATCGCAATAATGGTCACAGGAAAGCAAACTTGGATATTTTTCAACGCATTAATCGTAGAATAAAGAAAACAAAGTTTTGCTGTCCGGTACCGTGTGTGTGTGTGTGTGTGTGTGTGTCATGACGATGATGGCCGTTAACAGCCACCGTCAACATTGCTCCAGTAATTACTACCTTACCTGCCGACCGGGGAGCCCCACCTGACTGAGCTTGAGCTCCTAAAGAAAGACTTGAGGTTTGTCTTCCACTGTAAATGTGGAGAAAGAGTTGTGTTTTGATTACTGTGGCAGCATGAAAGGCATGACTGGCAGATGAAATCAATGTGTTTGTGCGTGTGGTCAACACCGACGCTTCGTTATACGCTCTTTGCTTACTTACCTGTATGTCGGCAGTTAACGCTTGCCATGCAAAAGACTGTGCTGAAAGCTTGCCAGGTCGCCTTCCATACTGAGCGAGCAGTATGAGTAGGACCTGTCCTCGTCTGCCGGACAATAATCACTGGGTAAAGGTGTAACATCATGCTTGTATGTTTAATGCCGAGAAATTTTATGTTGTTTGATGCTCATAGTTTGTTTCAGTTTACATATGGTTAGTAAAACACGTACTACTAGCGGTCTTCTCTAGTGTTATCTGCTGAACGTTGTCATTGTAGCCCTGTGTTTATATCTGTTAGGCAGCCTTCTACTTGGTGTCAGGTGTGTAGCAGTTCAAGACTGTTGTCAGATGTGTGGCAGGTCAAGACTGGTGTCACGTGTGTGGCAGGTCAAGACAGTTGTCAGGTGTGTGGCAGGTCAAGACTGTTGTCAGGTGTGTGGCAGGTCAAGACTGTTGTCAGGTGTGTTGCAGGTCATGACTGTTGTCAGGTGTTTTGCAGGTCAAGACTGTTGTCAGGTGTGTTGCAGGTCAAGACTGTTGTCAGGTGTGTGGCAGGTCAAGACTGATATCAGGTGTTTTGCAGGTCAAGACTGTTGTCAGGTGTGTTGCAGGTCAAGACTGGTGTCAGGTGTGTTGCAGGTCAAGACTGATGTCAGGTGTGTTGCAGGTCAAGACTGATGTCAGGTGTGTGGCAGGTCAAGACTGTTGTCAGGTGTGTGGCAGGTCAAGACTGTTGTCAGGTGTGTGGCAGGTCAAGACTGGTGTCAGGTGTGTGGCAGGTCAAGACTGTTGTCAGGTGTGTTGCAGGTCAAGACTGTTGTCAGGTGTGTGGCAGGCCAAGACTGTTGTCAGGTGTGTGGCAGGTCAAGACTGTTGTCAGGTGTGTGGCAGGTCAAGACTGGTGTCACGTGTGTGGCAGGTCAAGACTGGTGTCAGGTGTGTGGCAGGTCAAAACTGTTGTCAGCTGTATTGCAGGTCAAGACTGTTGTCAGGTGTGTGGCAGGTCAAGACTGTTGTCAGGTGTGTTGCAGGTCCAGACTGGTTTCAGGTGTGTGGCATTTCAAGACTGTTGTCAGGTGTGTGGCATTTCAAGACTGTTGTCAGGTGTGTGGCATTTCAAGACTGGTGTCAGGTGTGTGGGAGGTGAAGACTGGTGTTATCATGAACCTGGAGACCTTCGCCAACCGATGGAGGATGGACGGCGAGCGAGTGTGGTTTCTTTCCCTCGCTCTGCCGTCCTCTCCTCCCTGCACTACCCGCCTCCTGTCTTCCGCCTCCACTCACCAGCAACACTGACAGAAGCAGAACACGAGCTTCCTGTGACAAAACATTCCGCCACCTTCCACATGACGCTTGCATTCACCCCGGCTCAAACCAGTAGAATCAAATCGGCTTAGCGTGCGGCCTCTTGGGTCACAAGTGAACTTGCCAGAGGGTGATTATATCAGGCGGCGTCGCCACCACGACCGGTAGAAATATATTTACTATGCCACAATTTGGGGCTGGTGATTGGTACGCCACCAACCCTGCAAAATTAAAGTACTCTCTGAGGTGCCTGCAACCCTTTCGGAAAAACTTTGACGTGTTATAAAGTTTTACTGGATACTTTGGTGTCATTCACGTGAAACTTGTTAACCAAAGACCATATTAAAATGTCTTGCCCAAAAATGTTTTAACTCGCAGCACTGAATTGTTAGCTTGTTTCTCCTCACCTCCTGCCCTACTTTTAATCCACCGTTTTATTTGTATTGTATACAACTTTATCCACCTTCAGGCCGGATGTATTGAGTGGTCGGTGGGCCTCAGACCCTACTAAAACTACCAGAGCCGTCTGGTGTGTGGTGTGCACATGTGCCCGCCCCGCCAGTCCAGTTTTTACAGGCAGGTGTGTGTGTGTGTTTTTTTTTGTGTGTGTGTGTGTTTACATACACATGGGCATTTAAGATAATTTATAACTTGACGGAATGAAGCTTAGCGAGATTATCATAAACAAGACATGAGAAGGCAAAGGATGATAAGGAATGAAGTAAAGGAGGAATACACACTCCACACAAGACATTGTTGGAGAACAAAGTTCGGGAAGGGGCCGGGCCGGCCCTTGCTCTCCTACATTCATACGTTGAGCACGTCGATACCAACATCAATACCGCGTCGCGTACCTGACACAGGTGCTCGTCAGGCAGACGGCTCCTCCAGCACTATGGTCAGCTAGGATTACTATAACAAGTACAGGTTTTGGCTTAACTTATAAGATTTGCTGTCGTTGGAAAGTTTTTATTTTTGATTTTTTAAAGTAGACTTGAATTTTCAAAACTTAAATTGAACTATATTTGAGCATTCTGTTCTCATGGGATTATGGGGAACAGATGCTGCATCCCTGCGGGTTCCAGTAAAATAAGTGGGACTTCGCTGCATTATGAACACTGACAATAAATTCTATCACATGACGCTACGAAGTCGTGTGTGTCATCAGCGACAGAATGCTTCATTGCTGTAAAGATATAGAACAGACGTTTCTTGTGGTCAGACAGACGACACCTGTAGTTTGCTTCAGACAAATTCTAAGTTTCTGAGCGTAATTTGCCACGACATTGGACGTGTCACTGGTTTTGGCTAAGCCCGTCAAACCCATAGACGGATCTTTTCAGTTGGTTTTATGCTGGACAGAATGTGTCACTGAAATCTTATAAAATCAGCTATTTTATCCTGCTTCATGCGTATATACGCAAGGCTGAAGCACACAGTGTCACAGTAGGGTACCTGGCGTAAGTTCGGTTACGTAAATATGTGTGTACATAAGGATAAGACGTAGTTTACATACAGGGTTAAGAGATGGGGCAACACAAGTGTAAAACTCTCACAGCGATGTATAAATACTGATCGCACACAAGAATCTCACACATCTGTGAAAGTATTCACAACTACTCTACCCAAGCCAGCACACACACGCACAGAAGGAGTAGTGTCGGTGACGGATATAAATATTATTCCCGACCTGTCAGGTCATGTTAGGTCCAGTCAGGCCAGCTAAACCCCCGTCGCGCAAACGGAATTGATCGCCAGCTAGAATGTGTCGTTTGGAACAGTTGTGTGACCTTGGCTTCTGTTTGTCTTTCAGGTAAGCTCGGTTACTGAGGTCGAGGCTCTTTGCCACCAGTGCCTCCTGCAGGGCCAGCTGTGTGGCAGTCAGGTTTAGGTAGCACTAACGGCCATTGGCACTTGTCATCGTCGGGTAAGTATTGCAAACCATAAGGAACCTTTTTGTATATTCTATAAAGCTATGTTGAATTGTGTAGTGGACGCTCAATATAGTCAGATACGAAAAGGAAAAGCTACCGTATGTACAGATGTAATATATATATATATATATATATATATATATATATATATATATATATATATATATATATATATATGTGTGTGTGTGTGTGTGTGTGCGTGTCAGCGGGTGGTTGTAGAGAGGCAGTATTGCAGCATTTGTTGAATATTTAGTGCGACATGTCAGTAACATGTCGGCCCGGGGCTGGAGTCCGCCGCCGAAATTGCTTAAGCGGAACATTTAGGACGAGTGCGTGCTTCGGAAGGCCATTGAGGCAGTGGGCTGCCTTGTAGAGAGACTCTGGTTGGGGTGTGGGTGGGGGGATTTTGGAGAAGGATTCCATGACCCTTGCCAACCTCCATGACAGCCCCTCTCTGCTTCGCTCATCTCCTTCGTTATTACCTCGTTAACTGTTAGGTCTTTCAGGTCAGTATACTAACCATATCTCAAAATACCCTCTGGGTATTTATAGAAGGGGGTAACTATACAGGGTCAGTTCTGATTGGTTGACAAAAAGGAATATGCAACTGACGTCACCTGACACGCCACTCATCTCGACTGTGACTGGCTAGAAAATGAGAACAAGAAACATGTGAAGTAATGCTGACGCCATAGTCAAGAGATGACTGACCGGCGTTCGCCTCCCAGCTGCGACTTGCACTTGTTCCTACTCTCTGGCCGCTGACATGTACTTGATTCACAATGCTGAGTAGTAGTAGTTGCTGATAACCACGAGGAAAATGAAATCCGATAAGTTACCAAGTGCACTTTCCTGTATTGATCACATCGTCTGGGGACATACAAGAATGAGACAGAAGACGTAGAACAGTCAGTTGATATACAAGGAAGGGACGTAGCTAAGACGCCGTAGGTGAACAAGTGTTACCGGATGGTGGTGTTCGGGTCTGGCACCATGTCTGTCATAGAATTTTATAATGTGGGCAAGAAAGGGAAGTGTTTACAAATTTTGCCTACAACAAAACTATCCAGTTTGTATACATCTTCACTAATATTAATGTTACAATTCTCTGTGCATTTAATGATAGAAGATGCAATGATATTTCTCGTGGTAAAGGAGTTACAGTTAATAACCGAATTGGCATTATTCCTAGTTCTTTTTTTTTGCATATATATATATATATATATATATATATATATATATATATATATATATATATATATGTATGTGTGTATGCTTTTATGTATATAATGGTATTAATTTCAGATTCATTGAGGAGAAATACATTTGAGGATATGATCCCGGAAAGAAGATAACGATGCAAACGGCCGTCAAAGGCAGCCACCGAGAGGCTGGAGAAGGCAAAGTGACGCTCCCCACCGCTGACGTCAACCACACAGGCTGTGTTACTGATGCTGTGTATGATGTGGAATCCTGCTGTATTGTTCTTACGCACCGGTGGCTGGCTGGCCGGCCAGCTGTGTACCTTACTGGAACTCCTGTGGCCGAGTAGCGTGGTGTGTGATACTGCATTGTGCAACTGTTCCCACAGCAATGTAAGATAGTCGGGTTGTGAGTATCGATATGTGAATCTTATCAAGATATGGAGAAGTAACTTCTATGACATATGGTGGTGCTGGACTTTGGACACAACATTCATCTGATTCGGTAAAATGAAAGATCATTAATGATATTTGATCACCGGTGTCGATGCAAGTGACAGACATTCTCCGGAGGCACAACCTGAAAGTGTGTAAATGTTTACAGTTATGGCTAAGCATGAGAGCGAGTCACTAGTTCCCTGGCAAACAGCAGCTCATGACATGAACAACAACTTACTGGACAATTCATTACCTTCTTCAAGCCTCCGGAGACTACCGGTTCCCATGCTTTGGTGGCGGTTTCCTACTCTGTGTTAGCCGTAACACACGACCTACACCGGGTTCAGCAGCTCCAATATAGGATTAGAAATCTTAAGTGTAGGATGAGAAGCTGCCTTGGTACCAGAGGCTCACTTGGCGTGGTTATTGACATCGTGAGGCCAGAATCTGCAGTCCAGAAGTAGACCTCATGATACGGGATCACACTCATGAGATTACGAGTGAAATACGGAATCAGAAGCGTTACTACTTGATCATTAGCTAGACCACAGTATCAGACACTCCGGTTCCACTATCAGAATCTGCAGCACAAAATCATGATATGAAGTACGCGATGAAAGTCTGTGGATAGTGGATGAGAACCTGCAAGAGCAGAACAGAAGGTTCACCAAGGGATCAGAAGCTACGGTTTGGTATTGACCAAGAGGAGCAGCAGATGTTCCTTTATCACCCACGCACCACTGTAGTAGACTGGCCCTACCTGGTCCGGGCTGTAGTGTCCTCCGCTTCAAGCAGCAAAAGACATGTGTCCAGGACCAAGTACTGCAGCAGCAGGTGTTGCCTCAGCTGTAGTAATGTTCTGCAGGAAGAGATTGTTATGCCGAACTGGTAATATTGTTTGACGTCTTTCTACAGTACACTTAGAGCTGGGTTGGTGGGACAGAGAGGGAGGTATTAGACGTTATGGGAAGAACGTATCATTGCTGGGTGGCTCAGGCTACTTAGTATGATTGCCACACGCTGGGATGAGGGCGATATAGAAGGAGGAAGGGAAAATTAGTGTATTATAAGGCGCGTTAGGTGGACTCCTGATTGTGGTGGTGATGTTCTCAGTGATCCTATGGTGGTGATCCCAGGGGTTTGAGTGGGAGGTTTATAGACTAATATATGGCTGGGGAAGGGGGGGGGTGTCATCCCCTGGGTTAAACACAAATTACCTCACGCGTGACGCCACTAGAGGGACATGGTGACTCCATCCTGTATTCTGCGTCTGGTACCACGTAGATTATTTTCTTCTGTTTGGCTGTGAGCTGCGCATCGATACAGTGCAAGCCTGTCGTGTGTCGTCGTTACAGTGTAAGCCTGTAGTGTGTCGACGTGTTAGGGCAGAACTTGGTGTGTAATCCTTTGTTTCTATCTGCTTAAGATGAGGCAGTTATTGTATCGGCCTTTGTTACCATCCGAGACATTAATATTACGATGGTTGTACGCCGGCCGCTGGTCGTGTGAGAACGTTTAGCTCTCTGCTTCGTTTAGAGATGTGCGCTTAGTAGGAGCGGACGACTCCTGCTTACTGTTCAATAAAATTTTAGGATTGGAATGTTCTGTACCTTCTATGTCACAGACGCTTGGAGTAGTCACTAGAACCATGCGTTCCTAATATGTGAGACATTTGATATAATAATGATAATAATAAATGGTTTATTGACCAAGAAAGTTATACATGGAATGATTCAATATTAAACATAGTGTCTTGGTTTACAATAACTGGTATGAATTAGAATTGGATTTGTCCCTAAGATTACAAAATAAAAAAAAAAATGAAAAATAAGATAAACTAAGAACATATAAAACGTATTAAGAACAATCAAGTCTCTCTAAAAGGAATATTAATGCTAAGAATGTCAAAATACTGTATGTCTACGTATGTAGAAACAAATTGTTCAAATGAGGCATCATGAGGAATTCTGTGGTGTTAAGTTCTGATACAATATATGGGATACTGGAATTCTGATACCGTGTAGTTCTGCATCAAATAGCACGTAGTAATTGTGAGACTATCCTTGTGTCCCTGCCGTGTGTCATGCAAAGTCTGTGGTAACATGTGTCTGTGAGACCTCGAATTCAGAAGACCCCTTCCAAACCTTAGAGCTAGCTCCTCGCGCCTGCTGTACAACGATTCACATCTGAGTAATTCTAAAGCTTATTCCTTTTGAGGGTATAAGAGTAGTGAGCGCACTTAAGTCCTTAGCGTTAAGTGTAAGTGCAAGGCGGGGACTCGTGTTCCTGGGTTCAGGATGGTGAACCAGTGAGCCGGGTCTTCACAGCGAGGCCCAAGCCCCGGGTCCCGGACGAACAGGAGGCAGGTGATGAGGACTAATGAAACAGGAGAGGTGCGGGCAGGATGGGCGTGGCCTCACCTAACGTATTTACAGGATTTCCATCCTCATGAAGCCGGAATTCTCATGTTATTCATCTTTGGATTTATATGTTGACGTTAGATTTATGTTAGCAGAAGCAACAGAGGTGTAACTGTGGCAGGCGTAATAGAACAAAGAATCAGGAGGTAATGAAGGAATAGTGGTAGTAGTGGTGGTGGAGGTGTTAGTAATTCTTGTTCTTGTGGTTGAGGCAGAGACCAAGGTTGAGCGATGACTGTTCCTCGTGAACCGTAGGTAGAGAAGATTAGCGGGAAAGCCTCCATTGTAGATCAGAGGTGATTGGTGGATGTTGATGACATGCCAGTAGTGAGGGGTGCATGTTCGTCATGGGTGCAAGCGTGTGTGTGTGTGATGGGGGGGTGGCTAGGTGTCCCGTGTGGCGCAGGTCGTCAGGTGTTAGGGTGAATGTCTCACTACCTGCCGGCCTCACCGGCCCTGGTAATGTGCCAGTAATGCACGCGTTGATCTAGCGAAGCCGCCCACATTACTTTCTAGTTTCCGCTGTTGGTGTTCCAGTTGTGGCAGTCGACGTAAGGTTGCAGGAATTTAAGTGCACGAATAAAATAGTCGACTTTGCATAGGAATTAGCCATGTTTACAGTGTACCGTTTAAGAGCGGCGCAGGATTTAAAACATCCGAGTGAAAAGAGAAAAAAAATAGTGTTGTTGCAGGAGAAGCGGTGGAACACTTGCCCTCAGTCCTCAGGAACGCTAGTGTTTACCACTGACGAGTGAAAGGATTGGTGGTTGTGGCAACATCTGCTGCTGCCCCGTCCTGTGGGACAGAACAAGTGCGACAACTGCGGCTTCGTTAGAGGCGCTCTTGACCATGACACTGCCCCACGACACTGCCTGTGGGTCATGCCGGGGAAGGAAATTATCGCACATCGTTTAATATGCATGGCTGTTTTAATTGTCTTGCTCTCAGGCCATTAATAATATAGTCCACAGGGGAGGGTTGGCCAGGCTGGCTAGCAGGGGAAGATGGACGGGAGGACCATGAGGCCAGGCAAAGCTAGTTGTATGTACTGGTGGGTGGAAGGCTGCCTGCCTCCCTATGTACCATATTGTCTGTGGCTCCCTGTGCATCTCCTGTGTGTCTTCCCCCGTGTATGTCCTCCTGGGTGTGGCACTCACTTTACGTCTCTTTCTTTGACGCCCTGTGTATGTCTCCCAGCTAACCCTCTCTTTGTTTATCTCCCCGAGTGTGGCTACCGTCTATGGTTTGCCATCTGCGGCTCTCAACATCCTGTATCCCAGGGTGAAACCGCGGTCCCCGTGTTCACATGGCGCTGTTCGGTCCTCGTCTTAAAGGTTTTTATTAAAGTAAGTTTTTATTGTATTGAATACAAGCTAATGTGACCTGCAGGTTCCTCCTGTTGTGTTATACTGAAGACCACACTGCTAGTTGCTGTCCTTAACAGAGCCTCGTTGTTCCAACACCTGTTTGTCACAGTTCCTCCCACTCCTTTTGCATTAATGTTTAATTTTTTGGAATCTTCGACTGTCGAAATTACCATCTTGATTTATTTTCATTCCTAAGAGTTTGCTTTCTTGGTAGGGTATGACTTACAGTTGGCGTACCTTCCCCTCGGTAAATCATCGCCTTTATTCCCCACAGCCTTTACCTTCGTGCCGTAACCTGAAGAGTCTAGCTCAGTGCACTGGCTGGGTCAGGAAGTAGGAATTCTTTAAGGACTAGAGCCGACCAGACACTGGAGGCAGGTGGCACACGACAGACCCAATGACCGCCTAGAGCCAGATGGTGGAGGCAGGTGGCACCATTACGGACACGGTGCCTCTCTGGATGGGCAAAATTTCCCATCGTTATGTGAAGTTATTTTCCCGTCTGTAAGTCCTGATGAACCAAGCGGTGCTGTTATGTTGAAACATGTGTTTTATACTTATCCCATATCACGAGGAAAAGCTAATTATTGCAGCTGTAAAGTTGTTGCTGTCCATCTGGTCTCCCCCACCAATGGATAGTGCTGGTATGGGTTTACCTGGCCTTCCATACCACTGGATATTACTGGAATGGGTGTATCTGGCATTCCTCACTACTGGATACTGCAGGTTTAGTTGTATCTGGCCTCTCCCACCAGCGGGTACTGCTGATATAAGTGTATCTTGCCTTTCACACCACTGTATACTGCGGGTATGACTGTAATTGGCTTCCCCAACCACAGCATGCTACTGATGTAGGTGAATCTCTCATTACCTCCTCCCATCCCTAGCCATGAAGAACACTAGATTATGAGGTCACTCAGTTTAGGTGTTCGTACGTACAGGTGAAGATTGAACACGACCCTTGAGTATGGAGGCCTCTCCACGCCATGACCTCAAGGGAACGTACTTTAGTGGGAGTTCTGGTTGGATACTTAGAGTGGTGTAACTGAAAGCGGGGCACGTAACGCGTTAAACAACAACAGTGCTTTATTGATGCCACCAAGTCAGAGCGTCGTCAGTAAGGTAACACTTTGTGGAGCGACAGTTGGTCGCTGCAGGACTGTCGTGTTCAAGGAGTGCTTCCCTGTCTTAAGGACACATCTTCAGTTCATTTATAATATATATGAAGAGAAGAAACAAAGACATTTTCAATAACGTGTTTTTAAGGATGTTTATGCAATGAATAATATGAGAGATTATCAAAAATATTTTTTGGAAAAATTCTCTGTAAAATATATCATGGGATACCTCAGATGTGGAGATGAGAGAGTCAAAAGACTGTATTTGCTCCTCTGATCCTGGTAGGTTAGGTTTGTGTGTTAAACATGTGAACCTTTCCAGCAAATAAGATGCTCTCTGCTTTTGAAGCTCTCTTGAATACATGCATGAATGGCTGGCTGTCTTACTGCTAATTTTACTGAAGGAAAGTTGGACTAAATGTCGTTTTTCATTTGGCTGCGACTTTGGTAGTGATTCCAGGCAGCATTGTGAGGCGGGAGGGAAGAGGAAGCCAGGTATGTCTGGGTATGGTGAAGGCCGGCCGGATATTACTGTCAGGAGACGTGTGGATTCATGCCATACAGAGTCACGAGGATTTCACTTGTTATTTAAGCTGCAATTGCCTTTTATTATATGGTCAGCTTAGAAGTGGTGTTTTGGCGCCATTACTTGACGGTAACTTGTCATTACTACCTGGGATTGCTCGCCTAGTTAGGGCTACCCCTCGCACTTGATTCATTGTGCCCCTCACACCTCACGATATGCTCCTACCCTAGTTATACCGTTGGTCACGGGTGGGTATAGCTGCTGGCTGAGGGATCTTCGGGACTTCGCAGATCTGTGTTACACAATGGGTGTGCTAAGCTAAGTTACAGTGTATCTGTATCACCTTGTGGTGTGATTACTATTATTATTACTGGGAGAGAGTTTTACATTCGTGTTGCCCATTTGCCCATGTGTGTGTGTGTGTGTGTGTGTGTGCTTTTCGACCTGACTTATTGGATGACTACTCCAGCTGTCTCGACCTGACTTGGTGGATGAACGAAAAAAATAAAAACTATTGAGTTCCGTATTGGATGCCTCTTCAGTTAGCGCTCAAGTGATGTCCCATTATTGAATGGTACTAGGCACTCTGACAAGGAGGTGATGGTGAAGGAACTGTGATGGGAACAAAAGATGGTGATGTTCTCCTCGTTAACGGTAGAGATTATCACAGATAAGGGAGATAATTGTGGTTGATCTGATGATGGTGAATGTTGTGTTGGCGTTAGTCTTTTTATGGTGAAGGAAACCGATGGTGCTGTGATGATGTTTACTGTAGTGATTATCGCGGGTTATTATGTTAGCTGAGACGGCACGGGGGATTGCACACCCTAATGAGGGTCAGCTCATTAACGCTATCTATCTATCTACCTACCTATCTGTCTATCTATCTATCTATCTATCTATCTATCTATATAACTATCTATATATATATATATATATATATATATATATATATATATATCCTAGCTTGAGCCAGTTTCCTACCTAGGTTGAGGATTGACTGCGGACCGGCTGCCGCGATCAGGATATGAAACAATGCGGGCTCGACCTCGGCCGGTCCACGAATGTGTCACGGTCAGCAAGGCTAACCGCTACCACAGTGGTGAGGATGAATATGGTGGCGAAGGTGGCAGTGATGGTAGGGTGGCGGCAATGGTGTTGCGTTTATCGGTTGGCGGTAGGGTTAGGGGAGAGTCGGGAATGAAAGCGGTGGTTAATCCTGTCAGGCTCACCCGCCTCACGTCTTGACACGCCCCACTAACCCTCTTTGACTCGACTTGTTATGTGACCAGGAATTTGTCCTGACCTGCCTCAAGACCAGGTGTTTCTCCTGACCTGCCACTGACCCTGGCATTCGACTGTACCTACCACATGACCTGACGTGCCTCGCCACTCAGCATGTTAGATTAATGGCCACCAATTAAAAGTACTTCGCTAAGACAGAACTTTTAATCGCCAACTTATTTTGTTTATTTCTACGGGACATCCGAGGAGGAGCCGTCTTCCCTGGCTGTACCGTCTCACTCTGACCGTGTACACTGACTCTTGCTGTACCGTTTCACTCTAGCCGTGTAACCTGACTGTGCCCGTACCGTCTCACCACAGTCGTACTTTACTCCAATTGTACCGTCTCACCGTACGTACCTTACTCCATATTGTTGAACTGCCTCACTGTAATCGTGTCTTTATTCTCTCCTTGGTAAAAGTTATAGGCTGGGCGATGGCATATGAGCGGTGGATGGTGCACGTATGTTGGGCAGTGTTTAGCCAGGGATCGTCGATATGTGGCTAGGTAAAATATGGACAGCGTTGGGTATCGATGGTCAGGATTACAGGGACTCGCTGTGTGAAGCCCTGTCCGGACGGCTTAGTTTAGTACCAATCTCTGCCTCACTGTGTGTCTGGCTACGACCAGGTGTGTGTGTGTGTGTGTAGCTACAGTCAGGTGACGATGTACACGTTATAGGGAACATAATGCAGTTATGTACGCACATCTCTGTACGCATGTTTGTGCACAGACACATGGACACATTTCCTGAGTTAACAACGATGTACAGAGCCGCGTGCACACAGACCCACACCAGGACGGTCACGTAGTGGTGGCCTCTCCCGTCTCTGCTGACATTGGTCACGTGACGCATCCGTATTAGCAGGTCTCACCAGCCTTGAACACTGTTCTACAGGAAGCAGCTGCACCGTGTTCCTGGGCAATAGAAGGACCACTGCTGCCTCCCCTGACCCCACAGATAACGGGAGACAAAGTTACATGCAACGGGTGTGACAAATACATTGGAAAACTTTCACCAAAATAGAAGAATAACATATGAGAGGGAGTCATTCACACACACACACACACACACACACACACCGGTCTAAACCGGGATTTTTTTTTTCATGTTCAATTATGTGTGTATGCGCAGGTATTTGTGAGTGAGACCGGATGTGGGAGTAGTAGGGGCCATGGCTTGATCTGGCACCTGCGTCTGTACGGGTGAATAACTGGTGCTAGTCTGCTGATCTGATAATCCAGGTGAGTGTTGATTGGATTTGGTGGTGATGGTTACGGTCTGTTCTCCTTTAAGATGATAATCTCCGACTTCTTTACCAGTGCAGATACAGACAGCCCACCCGTGTCTACAACGGAGCTCACTTTCTTACAGAAACCTAAGATTCGTTACTCATGATCTTTCACCTGGTGGCTGTGCCATCGTAAGCAGTCTTCTGATGACCTGATTTGCGTGTGTGTGTGAAGGGTAAGAGTTGTGTTGCACCTTTATTTTTTAAAGCTTCACAAATATAGCAATATAGGGCCTGGAAGTAGAGGGACGTAACGGATAAGAAAAGGTAAACACTACTTGCTTTGCAATGGAGCCTTTTGTTTTCTTATGAACTAGACGATCCCTTAGCGTATTCAGGTAGAAAGTCGCACCCATGGTTCTGTGTTCACATTTAACGTTGGGGAAGTTTAGATTATTTCAGTTTATCAAGGAAAACTGTTTGACGTATCCTATTCTATATACATCAAGATAGCTAGAGGGGCATGATACATGTCTTGAGGGTCATGATATATGGCATATCTTGACATGATACTGAAGCATATCTTGGGGGCCATAATACAATCCTTGAGTACCATAATGTAAGACTTAAGGACAGATACATAACGTAAGGGCCACGACACATACCTTCTATCGTAATACATCATATATAGCTGGATGACCATGATAACTTGGGAATCATGTTTCGTAACTTGAAAACCATATTACTTGGGTTAGGAGCCATGATACATAGCTAGGTTAACACATAGCATAGGCACCATGATACACAGCTGGAAGCAAAACGTAACAAGACTTATATATATTCACATATATATATATATATATATATATATATATATATATATATATATATATATATATATATATATATATATAT